>APFE031698065.1:1009-19371 GCA_000404065.3 Pinus taeda | reverse complement strand
AATAAGTAGGTTGATTCTAGAGATTCAATAATCAATAATTAGTATTTTTAATATTACTCATTAATAGAAGGTTAAGGCTTATCTAAAATGTAATTATGATCTCCATTCCTTCTGAATTTAATAAAAAAAAATTGTTTCCAAATTAATTTAAAATATACTATATATAGAATATTTTGACTATAAAATGATTTATTGCTTTTATTATAACTATTGTGACCATATAATTAAATCGATTGAAAAATTTCTATAGCCATCAATCTATGATAAGAATCAAAACACTAACCCCATTATACATATTGCATTAACAAGATTAAAAAAATTATAAAAGTTAACTAAACTATATCTTTATTATTGTTATTATTATTGGAGCTATATAATATATAAAAATATGTTTATCCATGTAGTTTCACGCCACTATTATTGTGGAAATACTTTAATTGGAAACATTTCTTCTCACATTAGCGTGGCTTAGAAATACCACATTCCCAATATGATGTGTTGATATGCCATTTTCTTAAATTAATTGATTTGAGATAATTTAATTAATAGAGTATACCTAATTTTGGTAGAAATCTTATCATTGATATGTCAATATTACAATGAATATGCCAACATATTCCATGGGGTTTAAATATCTACGACAAACCTAATAATTAAATTATAAACATGGAAGATTTATTCGTACTATTGACCATAACTATAGGAATATCTATTTTGTAATTTATTTCCAATTTAAGTTAAAAGAAAATATTAACATAAAATTAAGACAAACAAGGGAAGCCATATAAATCCAATGGATCGAAGTGAAAATAATATTCAATTCATGATAACCGTCAAAACGGGTACCCTATTATTCCTATCACATTTCATAGCTTAAAAAAACAATATAAATTAACTAAATTATAATTTTATTACAAATTATATTGTGGTTATTTATAAAAATAAATAAACTTGCTTGCATATTTCAACAACAACAAAAAATCTTAGTGGAAAATTTTAGCGGTGAAATATGTAAATATTACCATGAATGTTCTAACATATTCCACGGGGTTTAAATATATTCCATCAACCTAAGAATTAACTTATAACTATGATGATTAGCATAATTATCGTCTTATGTACTAATTGTTGGACCGCAAAAGGTGGATCATTAATTCTTATTGGAATGTTTATATTATGTTGTTCTATTTCCTAGTTATAACATTCCAAACAATTCCCCATTTCATGTTGTTCTCTTTATAGTTGAATATTTTTACTATCCAACTTAATATGTCATCAAACCTAGAATTCTTGGATGAAACTTTGTCTTGATCAGTCTGCTTGGACCAGGTTTTATCTTGATCATCTTTTTCTTCTATAATTGTTATCGTAGTAACATGGGGTGAATCAAAAGTCAAGTCGATATTGAAGATATTTTTATTCCTGTTGTGTTCAGTTGACTATCCTTCATCCTCTGCCTATGATGAGCTTCCTTCTATGTTGAGTTTGTCTGGATTCGATTGTTTATGTTCCCGTGTTTGCTGAAATAGCATCATTTTCTATAGTAATCCTTCAATGAATACATATTTTCCATGTCCAATAAATTGCAAGACGTCAGGCCCAATAGATTATTCTAGAAATTGTTCTAATTCTCTAGGCCTCTTTTCTTTTCTACCCTTTATAGTGTATCCTCAAAAGTATTTCATGCAATTGAGTGTAGATTCTATGGATATTGTGGGTCTTCTAGTTGAATACCTAGAAAGATTTCATTCCCATTTATTGTATATGTTTATGTCCCTATTGTTTTCCAACTCAGCGAGTCTTCGCTTGCAATATTCTTATGAGATTATGTCGCAGGTACTATGGGGTCAAATTTAAATGGTTGTGTCTAACTATGTTTCCCTTTCTTCTTCTTGTTCAGTATCCAGAAGGATTAAAATTATATCCCCTTGTTTTTCTTGAGCTTGTGGTGGAATTGTATTATGTTAGATGATTAACTGATCATATATACATTTGGTCAATTGTAGGTTGATACAGAATATCTTTCCGGTCTACATATAAAGAGTCAACATACCAAACTTCCATTATTTGTAGCAACAATTGAATGTACAATGAGGGAGGAAACATTTTTTGTATGTGTTGAGGTACTCTCCATCTATTGGAATATTTTTAAATATTTCTAGAGGAGTAACTAGTGAAGTTTGTTTCATGTCTATCCAAATTAGTAAAGAAGGGAACCAAATAGACTTATTAAAATTTTCACATTCATACCGGTTCATATTCAGCATGTCACCAATGTGTTTTCCCTAGTTGTATATTTTTCTCATCATGATGATTTGACTAATTTATGGCAGAATAGTGAGTTTAATGTTAGAGACTCTACCTATTCATGAAAAATGACTCTCTGTCATTCGGAAAAATTTAGAAATAAGAAAAAAAGTTGAGATATCAAAAAGTTAATTTAACAATACATATATTTAACAAAATAATATAAACATGAATAAATAAGAACCAAATAATGAATATTTATTATTCGTATTTCATTGAATAGTGCAAATAGGAAAAAACCATAAAAATACACAATTTTGAAATTTAGAAATTTTATAATTTTGAAATACATATAACTAAAAGTGTGTTTTGGGTCAATATTGATAATCAAAACCATTACCATATGTTGTCTCAAGAAAAGTGATTTTTGGGTTAATATAGATAATCAAAATATCATCTCCAAAATACACAACATTTACTATATTCCTTTCTTATGAGATTTCATTTGGAGTTGCACTTCGTTCAACTTTATCACTATGTTATGCCACTTTAAGTACATAAAATATATCATTTTAACGCTATAGTTAATGTGTTAGATATTAAAATTGATGCCTATTGTAAGATTTCAAGAATTATAATGTCAATATCATCAAGTGTACTAGGGGTCATAGTTTCTAGAATTCATTGTGTTTTAAAGCTCATAGTGCACTATTGTTTAATTAATTTTAGAGTTAGTCCCTTAATAATTATCAAGTGTCATTTTTTTTTAATAGTAATATTGGTTAGAGGTTGCATTATGGAAGGGTTTGTAATTATCTATGAGTATGAGTGGTCATAGTAAATTAACTGTTATGGGTCATATTAGTGTTTTGAAATTCATAATGGTTTTAGGTTAAGGGGCACATATTGTATCATATATTATAGTGGTCAAAGGTTACATTAAATAAGGGGAACAATTTTGTGGGGGTTAATATATAGTCCAATATATAGAAATATCTAATAATAAATTCATTATAATTAGTGAATTTATGATAGATATATTAATATATATTTTTATAGATCAAGATATTATTGGTAACTAGTAACTAATGTGTGTTTCCTTATGATTGCCCTCATTGTTTTAATCCAATAACTAATTGGTTGTACTTAAGAAAACCTTTAGCTATTTAATAGCTAGATTTTTGATAGTCATAGTGTTTTGCAAGACTCTTAGAAATATTGAAAAAAATAAGTTATCTCAAATTTTGAAATAAATATTTTATTGATATATTTATCATTCAAATTATCCAAACTAAAATTATTTAAAAAAAATAAAAATTAATTATTTTTTAATTACTAATAAAAAAATTATTAATCTACATAACTTAAATTAATTATTTTTTAATTACTAAAATTATTAATCCATATAACTTTAATGAAAATCATATTAACCTATATAATTTATTATTTTATTTATTAGTTAAAAAATTTATTTTATTAGTAGACTATCTTCCAATAATCACCAATAACAAGTAGACTATCATGGCACGAAGTTGAAAATGGCAAATTCCAATTCCTTGGTTCTAATTTCATGTAGCCCAAGCTCACCCCTGCCACCATCTCTTATGTTCTTCATTCCACTAAATTATATGCACTTTTATAGTCTTATAGGCTTGTTGTGGAGCTTGAATTTTCTGACAACTCGGAGGCGATGAGTAACGACGGACGTTGCCGAAATACTGGAGTAATTCGATTAACGAATTCAGACAAAGCCATCCGTTATGGTCCTGACTCCATTCATTGGGAAGAAGATAAGATAATGATGTTGTGGTTCTTACTTTATCCGTTGGTAGAGCGTGGAGTAGAGTAAATGAGTAAAAGTCGAGAGGATATATGTAAACATTTATTTACACTTATGTAAAAATCCAGCACCTCACACTGTTGGTTATTGTTGTTAACGTGAATTCATTTTAACATTTAATGGTGTCTCTATCTCACCTTGTTAGTTATTGTTGGCAACGTGAATTCTTTTTAACATCTAATTATGTATGTGTTTTATCCTATTGGTTCTGGTTGGCAACATGAATTCATATTAATATTTATTTAATTATTTATAAGGTTGTTGTATAAAATGTTCAATAAATGTATTATGGAAAAAAGAAATTTCAATATATATATATGATTTTTTTTTAACTCTCATATAATTTTGCAACATTTAAGTTTTTTTTTAAAATTTTATTTTAATTGTTAAGAAATAATTTTTTATTATGTAATTTTTTTTTTTTAATTTTAATTTAGTAACAAAACTAATTTTAAAATTAATATAAATGTATTTCAAATGGCTAGTTAATGGCTCATGAAAAATTGTAAAAAGTAATGTACATATGGGGAGAAAAATCATGTTTTTCTCCCTTTCTTCTTCTTCACCTTGCACCACTCCCCTTGAATCAGCATCGAAGATATAAGTGCAAGTGAAGTATCATCCTCAGGTCGAGGGTTTTCTTTATCAGAATTAGAGTTGTCTAAAGTATGTAGTCATTTGGATCCACGGGTATCCATTGTGTCTGGTATATTTACTAGTTGTGAGTCCATCGAAGAATGTGGATGTAATTCATGTGTTTTTGATTCCTTGTTCATATGATTTTCCTCATTTATATGGGATGTTCCACACCAGCTTCCTCCTCCTCATCAGAGCGTGGTGGTGAAAATTGTTATCCCTTGGCCTGTTTTTCTATTTTCTTCTTTACACATGTGTTTTCTTTGGCTTTAGGCACGTATTTCGTAGGTGTCCTGTTTGCCGATAGTTTCTACATCTAAATGTTGTATTTCGATAATCAAGTGTATATGTCTAGCACCACTGTTTGTGCTTCAGTTGAATGTGGTCGAAAATCCTTTGTTGAGATCTACTTCTACACATATTCGTGCGAATGTGAAAATTCTGTTATCTAGTCTTTGTATGTCCATTCTAATGTGTCACCCAGTGGTGTCATTGATGCCTACAAGGTTTGGCTCGTTCCATAGATGTAATGGGAGGTTTTGCAGATGAACCCAAATGTGCATCCTATATACAACCATAGTATTTGCATCAAATTCTGGAAACCATGGTGTGATGAAAAACCCATGGATCCCGAGAACCATGGTCCTTCCCGTAATATGATATCTCTAACCTTTGTTGATGGGAAATTTACAATGAAAAACCCCTTAGAACATAGGTGAATATCACAGTGAGCACTGCAGTTTGCGAAAATCTAGTGAAAGAGCTCAGCCATTTGCGAAAATCCAATGAAAGAGCTCACTGGGTTTCGTGCAGAAATAGTTGAATCGGTAGATAATAGCTTGTTTTCCCAAAATATTACAATGTTCATTTGTTTATGGTATATCTATGTTTAATTTTAGGATGTGATTCAATTTCTCCACAATATATGTACATGGTTCAGTTCTGACTTGCTTTGTTGAGGCTAAAGGTGAATTTTTCCTTTGGAGGATGTTCTTGAAAGAACGTCCTCCATTTTTGTGCTTCTGATGTATTTATGTGTTTTTGGTTAAATTGCTCCGAGAGCCTCCTCCTGAATGATTTGTTTTGTTGTAATCCATGCCACCTCTCAGCCTCAAATTCTGTATTATAGTAGACACAGGTAAAATATTGTATTATGTGATTGTTTGGGATCCTAGAGAGCTCTGGCCCCAAAAATCAGATATTGTAATCTAGCTGGATATCCAAAATGATTTGAGATAATATTCTTAAAATGCATCAGACGGTCTATTGCGTGAACCGAGATCAATAGTGACATCTTCGAAAGGGTTTTAATACAAATTTTAAATCGAAAAGGATTTACGAGTGATGAGAGTTTTGATTCCGTCTGGAGGTGGCATGGCCAAGCAGCCTTAGGTGTGCCACAATGTAATGGGATCTTTGTGGGCTCCTTCAGGAAACTATTTCTCTATTCCCTGTAGCTAGACTCCTTTTCTAATTTCTTTGTGACCCCACAGACGATCCTGGGGGTAAACTTCATCACAGCCCTCGGAGTAGTAGTCTAAGTGGTTACAACTAGATCCTTGGCATTGAGAGCCACCACAGTTGGAGCCGCAGTTTTGGCACCAATCACTGGTGCCAAAACTGAGACACAAGTAAAACATTGTATTATGTGAGAGGTTTGGATTCTTGGAGACCTATGCCCCCAAAACTTAGATATTGTAATCCAGTTGGATATCCAAAATGATTTGAGATAAGATTCTTACAATGCATTACACAGTCTATTGCATGAACCTAGATAAATAATGACATCTCCGAAGCGGCTTTAATAAAAAATTTAAATAAAAAAAGATTTACCAGTGATGAGGGTTCTGATTCTATCTAGAGATACCATGACCAAGGAGCTTCAGGTGCGCCATAATGCAATGGGATCTCTGTGGGCTCCTTCAGGAAACTATTTCCCTGTTCCCTATAGCCAAACTCCTTTTCGGCTTTCTTTGCAACATCGCAAACGATCATGGAGATAGAATTCATCACGGACTTCGGAGCAGCAGTTTTAGTGGCCTCAGCTAGATCCTTGGCATTGAGGGCCACTGCCTTTGGAGCCGCAGGTTTGGCACCAATATTTGGTGCCTCATCATTCTTTAGGGCCTCAAGCACGACCACGGCATATGGGCACGAAGCGCAATACACCTTTAGAGCCATGATGGCTACATAGATCCTCTATAAATTAGGGCGCTGTCAGATTCATCCGTTTGGGATTCCCGTTCGACACCTTCACGGGCTTTTCTCTAGGGTTTATGGAACCTTCATACGTCACGGGCACAGCCGGGACGGGATCTGCTGCAGGCCCAGTCGATGCCATGGACGAGTCGGCTCCAGACCCTAGAAGAGCTCTACCGATCAGCTCCATTCCACTATCATCCATGAAAAAATATGAAAGGAAGAAAAATAAAAATAGTGAATTTGGGAGAATTCGTAAAAGATACTGCGTGAAAACTATCCCACCAAGAATAAAAAACCCATGAGTCGAGTCCCAATTCTCTACACAGATCATATATTTCCAACAACTTTGGATCACCCGAATCTCTTCCAGTGTGGTTCCCATAGAACTTGGGTCCTCCTTTGATGTCCATCGCAACAACAATACCCCACTGTGCAGATTCCTTTGATCAATAGAAACAAGCATAAGCTCGATTGTAGCGAATTCAACTTTGCAGCAGCTTAAAACCCTAGCGCACATTTTTGCCCCGCTCTCCATTCTCCTCCTCCCTCATGTTACAAATATTAATATTTTAAAGAAAACTTCATATATAAATATAAACCGTTCATTCAAAAACTTCTAAAATTTTAATATAAAAACATTTCCAACTTAACAAGAAGTATATAAATTTAATAATTTGTTTAAATAAACTGATATTAATAATGAATGAATAACGCCACTTTAAAAAAAAAAAAATAACTAATTTATTAGTTAATTAATCTGTTATGATACAGAATGGGTGGAATTTATAACTTGTTATAATATGACGAAAATAGATGGCTGTGGATTTTCTTTGTAAGCATCATCACTATTTTTTGTAAGTTTGAAAATGACATGTTTTCATGATTAGTTTTAATCAATATATACTTTTCAACAATACAAATAATCACAACATCACAATGACTATGACAATGATATTTTTTGAAACCACAATCATTCAATGATAATTTAAAATATATCAAAAGTCCCTCGTGATGATGATAAAATACGAACAAAATAAACATAGAATTTAAAAATTAATTTACAAATTGATGTTTTATGATCATAGAATTTTAAATGTATGTGACTTTAGTTTATGCTATGTACTTTTTTTTGTGCTCTTGTTTCCGTTGGTGGTTTGTTATGTTTAATGTGTATAATTTTTTACACATATGAATCATAGAAAATAAATACTTTGCCAATGGTAGAATTTGAATACTAAAGTACTGATCTTTAAACTTTAGCTTAATTAATAAATCTTGTTTTTTCTCAAATGACAACAACATCATGAATGAATCTGAATTTTCACAAGGCACCCACTATCATGAACATTACTTTTATTATCATTTTTTATAATTAGATAGATGTTTATGATGATAGAATTTAAATGTTTGTGTTTTTAATTTAGTAATGTATGTGTTTGTTTTGTATGCCTTGTTTGTAATAAAACTTTAGAACACGAGAAAGAAGTTCATAGAAAATGTCGTATGGATGGTCATTGCCCAACTTGACTATTGACTTGATGCAAGTCACATCTATGATGATTTTACACACACAAAATACAATATCTAAGATTACATTCCAATAAATGATGTGTATTAAACTATATAGTTCAAATTAGCATTAGTTAACAAAATTTCATTATTTTTGCAAAGACTATGGTTTCTTGGTAGTAGATCAATTATTCAATGCATATCTAACGAATAAACTTACTTTATAAGTATTTTTATTTAACATATATTTATGATTAGTTACAAATGGACATTTCATGATGATAGGGTTTTAAATGTTTGTGTTTTTATTTTATATAATGTATTTACTTGTTTACAATTGCACGTGTTTGTGTTTATATGTCTATGAATTCTAGAACACACAAAAAACTTTCAGTATAATATACCATATGGAAGGTCACTAAACAAATTTTCTATAAACATGATACGAATAACTTCTATGATGATTTTAAGCATGCATGGTATCCAATGCAAGAGATACACTTCAAATGAATTGAATGCTTGCATTAACTTATCCATGGTCAATTTGAAAAAAAAAATACTTATTTTGGGAATTGACCATGACATCATGAATGACAAAGTTTTTCCTTTGTAACAACCACTATACTATTCAATGTGTATTGGAAAATCAGATTCTTTTATAATTATTTATAAATAATATAATTTCTTTCCTCGGAAATAATCATAATTTTATTAATGAAAGCAAAATTACATGTTGTAGATAGTGATAATGCATTCAATCTTTCCAATTGAAATTGGTGATCACAAAGACCAAAAATACAAATCCAAGTGGTGGTAAACATGTCACCCTTTTCTCCATTTCCTCCTTTTAACCTTTTGTCATTCTGCTTGGTTAGGAGTGGCCATTACAAGCTCTAGCTGGGTCCCTTCATTCGTTGTTGGATTTTTCTTATCTGAATCTTAACTTTCAGATACACGATGATATTTTGAATCCCCCATCTCTATTACTATAGTGATCATCTCATGCCTTGATGTGTGTGCCAGAGTTCCTGAAACTTCATGATTAACGCTCCCCTTTTCTATGTTTTCTTGTGTATTTTGGGCTTCTTCATTGGTAGGAGGATCCATTTCTTCATCATTCTTTTCTTTATCAGGAAAATTTTGTGGGAATTTTCATCCCTTGAGTTTCTTTCTTGTTTACTTCTTCCTTTGACGTGTTTTCTTGGCATCAGGACATGAATTTTGTAGATGTCTCATTTGTTGGCTTATTCGACATCTAAATGTTATGTTCTCAAAATCTAGGAACTATGTCGAGCATTGCTTATTGTTTGTCAAGAGAATATGGTCCTAAAATCCTTTGTTGAGGTCTAGCTCCAAAGAAATTTTGGCGATATTGTAGATTTGTTCCTCAAATATTTGTGTATATTTATTTATGTATCACCCTAATACGTTCCCAATGGCTTCTATCACTTTACGAAGCCATAAATGTACGGGTAGATTATGCAGACTAACCCGAACCAAACTTTGAGATACTACAATTATATTGGCATCGAAATATGGGAACCAAGGGATGACAAAAGTTCCTACAAAGCCCCAAAACCATCGACCCTCTTGCAATATATATTCACAACCCTCTCATGATACAAATTTTACTATGAAAAAGCCCCTGGAGCAAAGCTAAATCTCACAATTTATTGTCCAATTTGTGAATATCCAATCGAAGAGATCCATTAGTTTTAGCCAAAAAGTGTTGAATCTGCATAGTACTTCTTGAGATTCATATGTTAGGAAAAAGTAATTTTTTTATGGTAGATCTACAGTCAATACTGGGATTTGATTTAGTTGTTCCACTATGTAGGGGTTGGGTATATTGTGTTTCTGATCTGGTGTTTCTGAGGCAACACATCTTCCTTTGAGGATATCTATGAAAGAAAAGACTCCATATACTTGCCCTTGATTTGATTATGCTCCTTTGGGAATACTAGATCTAGACACTACCCTTGTGCCCTTTGAATTTATTGGTCGAGGTGATCCTCCCCGAATCCTCAAGTTTAATATGATGGTGGATAACGAGAGGATGTTATAATCTTGTAACATCACATCTTCTTGTATTGATTTTCATCTACAGATTAAACTTTGTAGGAGTAGTGGGATACCCAGAGTGTGCACGATATTGTGCTTTAATTGTTTGATGTGATTTGTGGCCAAAACCCAAAATAATTTTGATTTTCCATCTGGGGATTTGATAAAAATCTGGAAGGCTACTAGATCGAGTGCCCATACTTGACAGTCACATGAATCTTCAGTAGAATCAATGGATAAGTGTGGATCTACAAAGAGTGATCGAGGAAAATTTTGATCCAGCAAACCCACCCAATTTGATCGAGGAAAATTTTGATCCGACAAAAAACGAAGTAGACATTCACATCCAATGCTACTCCTCCATTTTGACAAGCTAATGTGCTCAAGGGATTGAGAATATCCAGGTTCGGGATCTTTAACAACGGATCTATGAAATGAAGTTTTCGAGTTGGAATATTCACTTCTGTAGCCAATATTTTTCCTTCAGATCTGATCGATATTTCTCTTGTGACTAAGACCAAACAATCATAAGATTTTTTCTCCAGAGTGGCCTTAATCCTACACAGGTCCATTCCCAACTCATGAATGTGATGCCCTTCACTTCCATCTATTCCATCGTGTACGTACGGGCTGAGAAGGTACTCTGCATCGATCATTTGGTGAATGATACTACTAATAGCACAGGCTGTCAGTCTCCATCCCTGCATAGGAGACCGGAACTAGAATTAACTCCATTCATAAACTCCATTATTGGACACACGAGTAGTGAGATCGTGCCCTAGCGATGACGCAGAAGGTGCATTTGATGTCTGAAGAAACCCAACCGCATAAGGAAAGCAAAAGGACTAAGAAACCCTAGCCATCACACTGAGCTTGTCCTCTCGACACAATTCCCCTATCAATATTTAATTTGATATTTTAATTAATATATTCTTATCTTAAATTTTACTCAATTTTTTTTATTTTACGGTACAAAAAGGGTGGAGCTTATAATTTGTTAAGTCTATTTAGTATAAAATCAAAATTTCAAAAATCTTTTTAGTCAATAAATTTTAGAGATATAAATGTCCATGACAATACCACAAGTAATAATGACTATAGATTTTCCTTGTAAGAATCATCACCAGTTTTTGTGTGTTTGAAAATCACAAGTTTTCATGATTGTTTTTAATCAATATATACTTTTCAACAATACAAATAATCACAACATCACACATGAATATGAGCATGAATATTTTTTTAACCACAATCATTCAATGTAAAATTAAAAACATATCAAACAAAATACACATAAAATTTAGAAATTAATTTACAGATTGATGTTTTGTGATGATATAATTTTAAATGTATATGGTTTTATTTTTTGCTATGTATTTGTTTGTTATGCTTTTGTTTGCGTGTGGTTGTTTGTTTGAGTACAATATTTTTACATACATGTAATATCATATACAATAATTAATTTTAGAATGAGTAGAATTTGTATATTAACTTACCAATCTTTAAATTGTTGTTTAATTTAATAAAATCTTATTTTTCCAACATCATCAATGAATTTGAATTTTTCAAAGTGCTGCTATTCAATGCACAATACTATTTATAAATGTTTTTAATTAATATGATTTTTCTAATTAGCTACATGTTGATGTTTTGTGATGATAGAATTTTCAATGTTTGTGTTTTTATTTTATGAAATGTATGTGTTTGTTTGTTTATGCTCTTGTTTGTGTATAATTTTAAAACAAAAGAAATGCTTTCATTAGAATATCCCATATGGAATGTCATTGCCCAAATTTTCTATTTACTTGATAGAAATCACCTCTACGATGATTTTACACACATAAAATATAATATACAAGAATTATGGTACCAATTAATTGAATGTGTACTAAACTATATATGTTTAGATTAGCATTTAGTTTAACAAAATTTCATTTATTTTTGCAAATGAACATAACATCATGAATGGCTATGGATTTTATGTAAGTATCACTATTCAATGCATCTTTGAAAAGCATTTTTAATCAATACATATTGATAATTAGTTACAAATCCATTTTTTGTGATGGTAGAATTTTAAAAGTTTGTGTTTTTATTTCATGTAATGTATTGGTTTTTTCGTTTCTATTTGTATGTCTATAAATTTTGGAACACAATAAAACTTTTGTTAGGATCACTTGATAGAAATAACTTATATGATGATTTTAAGCATGCATTGTATCCAATGCAACAATTATACTTTAAATGAATTGAATTCTTGCATAACTTATCTATGCTCAATTTAATAAAAGTTCACTTATTTTGGTAAATGACCATGCCATCATGAATGAAAATGTATCATTTTTTGTAACCACCACTATTCGATGTGTGTATTTTAAAATCGCAATTATTTTAAATGAATATATTCTTAAAATTAATTACAATTTTATGTTTTATGATAGAATTTCAAATGTTTGTGACTATAGTTTATTTTGTGTATATTTTTGTGTTTGTGCATATATAATGGTTTTACCCATAAATAAATATAATATATAACAATTACACTTTAAACGAGTTGAATATGGGTTTTAACTTATTTTATGTGCAAAATTATGTTCGAATTGATATTCAATTTAATAACATCCCATTTATTTCTACAAATGATCATCACATCTATTAATTAACATATCTTTCAATAATAAAAATAACTTTAATATCACAAATGATTATGATGATAAAATTTTTGCAAGCACAACCACTCAATAGATTTCAAAAAATACACCACAAAAACATTTATCATAATTTGCAAGAAATTATGTACTTTAGAGATTAATTAGCTAGAAATTGATGCTTTATAATGATAGAATTTTAAAATGTGTTTTTCATTTTTTAGTATGGGTTTATTTGTTGTGTTCATTTTTGCCTTTTTCTATCATGAATTTACATGCATAATATCATAATATTAGAAGAAAACCAGAAAAAAGTCTAATATTTTATTTTAAGTCACTTATGTTCAACTTAATTTTTTTACAAATATTTGAATCAAAATATATTTCAAAAATACAAATATAGAGTTGAATTTTATCCTTTGATTTATATTTTTGTTTAAGTTAATGAATTAATTTTGAAAGAAAGCACACAATTCATTTAAAAAATATACAACTTTCTTTTTAAACATGCTAAAGATGTCTTTTTCAAGGTGCTTATGTTTCCTCTAATTACAAAAGTGAATTGTAATAAGCCTTGGTAAATTATATTATGACCTTTCTAATTGAATATTTCATTGCCCCTAAGAAGTCAAAGTTGGTCAAGTGATTTGACATATGACAGTGTAAATATTTAATTTTATTCATATAAAAAAATTGGCTTTTTGTGTTATGATTCTTGAAAAACTATTAAAGGCTTACATGTGATATTATACTTCTAATTCACATGGAAGGAGTTATGCCCAAGAAGAGGCAAGATAAAAAGTAAACAAAAAAGTTCTTTTTGCTAGAGTTGAATTGTTCGTTTTGCAGACTACCAAGAAAACACATGACTGAAAATAAATGTCATCGGTGAAACTCAAACGGATTGTTGGAGATAAAATGGGTTGTATAAAAGATAAGGGTATATTGGGAAAGAATGATTGTACTCATACCACAAAAGCAGCAAGATGCTGCTAAGGGTCAAGGAAATATCAATTGGGAAATGACTACTATTTGTTCTCCTAGGAAGTAGGAAATAGAGCTTTGGGGGAACTAATTGGAAAGATAGTTCTTGGTTAGAGGAATTAAATACACTTTAACTTATTTCCAACAAGAAAATATTAGATAATTATATTCTAAAAAATAATACACTTGAATGTGTGCAAAGATTCAAAAGGATATTATATAATAAATTAAAGAATCTTGTTTTAATGGATAAATATATAAGCATGCACAGTAACCCTTATTCACCTATAAAAGTATAGTCTGTTGTAAGCTACTACAGAAAAGAACTATTGGAGGTAAGAAAAATAAATTTATACATAGTTTAACTTGTAGAAAAATAAATGTATAACTAGTTTAGCTTGCTATAGATGAAAGGACTGGAATCATATCAATTGGCCATGGAACAAGCAACCTTGGGTAAATTATTACTAGGGCCTAAAGGAAAACCTTCACAAAATCCCATGACAAGTGTTCAACACACCTCCAGCCTAATTTTCATATTCTCTTCTTCAATGAAAATGATAGTAATAGTAAATTATATAAAATCATTATGCAGAAACAAAATATATAGAGTTGACACGAATATCTAATATGTCCTCATAGAATATAAATAGAACAAATATCATAGTATTGTAAAACTTTGATGGAATGACTTCATTACACACAGTAAGAAGTAAATAGATTCTATAAATTGTTCTTATGAATAGAAATAAATATTTACATTGTTGGGGCCATAAGACAACCAAAACTATTTTCTCATAAATAAATATTCTCACTAACAAAGAGAGGGTAAATCGCTTGAATTGAAATCAATATACATGCATTGTTTTGAGTGTCGCACCTTTTGGGAAAAGCTCTAGCTACTTATGGGTTTTCTTTACACTCAAACAACATCAAATTTCCTTGTATCCAACATCAAGTAAAAATTAGAAATGACACTGAAACCCAAAAGAGGAGGTGTTTAATAAGGACTTGAAGGCCAAAGAGTAGACAAAAAAAACTTGCATAAATTTTGACCCCAAAACATTGTCACAAGATAACCCAAGTTAGTCGTAGATTAACCTACACAGACAGAAAGGAATTCCTTAGTTTGGATTGGAATCACTCTAAATTAATCAAGCAAAGAACATTATAGATTGTTTTAAGATAAGTAGAGTCTAACCTTAGTAATATAGATGACATCCTTCAATCTAATACTTTGTTGTAGATTGAATAACATTAGTATTATACATATATGCTTGTACGAAGAAAAATTATACCGATATGAGAATCAAGTTACGATTTAATTATAGAGTTAAAATACTCAAAATCTTGTATAATATTGGAAGGAACTCCATGTATGAAGGGTAGTTCATTTCGAAATTGTTGAGAAAAATAGAAACTATGTTGAAATCCTTCGAGGGAACCATGACCAATGTATGAAACATCACAACCAAAAAGTTAGAAGTAAATAATTACAATGATATACCCAATATGAAAAAATGGCTATACTATAACAAACATAAGTGAATGTAGATGGACCAAAGACGTTGTGATGGCTTACTGAAGGATTTCATCCATACCACATTTTACAAGGAGGCTTTTTGTAAGAGCATGAGATGGACATAACGTTTTACCATAAATTTCACATAGAATCACATCATCCAAAAACATCAATGATCTATTTTCGAAAATGCTCATTGAGTAAAATATATTCAATGTAGTAATGTTCATTCTTTTAACTGCATAGTTTTGTTGAGAATTGTATGTAACTATGCTCTGATGTTGAATGCCATGCTTGCAAAGAATTTTTTCATATTCATTAGAGTACGTTATCTTCCATTAACAGTATGAGGAGAGCCAATATGTGATTATGCTTCATATCCAATCTATACATGAAAATCCTTAAAAGTTTTGAAAGCTTGAGATTTACTTTTCAATAAGTGCAACCAACACATTCCAATGTCATCATCAACACAATTCTTCGTACATTTATTTTCATTAGCATAGTAAAAATTCATAGGAGCACACAATTTAAAATATATATGTCCAACTTTTCTACATGAAAATCGTGGCCTTGCTAGGAAATGGGAACAAGGAACAATATATTTCTTAGATTGCTAGTGAATGTGAACAAGAAGAAAATTTTCCCAACAATATTAGGAGATAAAGAATAAGTTAGAAATTATTATTCATAGCTATAGACCCATACAAGTAAGGAAGTGATAAATCCCACATATATTTAGTAGGGTACTCAATTAACATATTTAATGCTTAAAGTAGTTAGGTATAAAAAAGAAATCTGTTGAGTTCTCATTCTTTGGGAATTAAATCACCCTTGAAGAGGAAAGGGCAAGACTAAGTAGAGCGAAAAATGAGATAATATTTATGGATAGTCTAGAGATCTTGGTATAATAAACAATGTTCCAATGTAAATAAGCCCGATAATTTTCCACGTAGTAGAGAATTTTTTTGGGCATAATATTTAGAGTGGGTTAATATTCCATGTTTTTTCAAAATAAAAAATAAAAAGTACTTGTTGATTTTGAAATTTATTTATTTATTTATTTGCTCAAAGTTTATACTTTGAAATTATTTTAACTTGAAAATCATTAGAGCTCTCAATAATTTTACGAAAATATCATTAAAAATTTTACATTATGCATATTAGGGAGTACTAATGTTAAACAAGGTTTGTAAGATTTAAAATAAATTTCCATCCTTGAAATTTTTGCTACTAAATAGGACCCTTCTAAAAGAAAGAAAAAGCATGGCGCTGTTGTGGAAATATATATGAAAGAATTAAGCAAGTAAAAGACAAGAATAACATGAGACATTTTTGAATAAAACTATTATATTTGGAATAACTAACAAGGAATAAAGTTGTGGGTCATTTAATGTTTGCATGTTGCAAGGCTTTTTGACATAGTACTCACGAAAATCCTCAATGTGAAGGGTGTGTACATTTCATGAGATTTTTCTTTGAAATGATGAAAGATAATTTAGGATGCATAAATGTAGTTATATTGTAGTTTAGTGAAAGAAACAATGAATGCTTCTTTTATTTTGTTAAATTTTTTTATACATGTCCAAGTTTGTTTCACCTTCATGGCTTCTTTTGATCACAAGGAGAACTAAGGAATTTGTACATATATAATAAAAATATGAACCTTTTTTGTACAAGAGTTGCAATAGGAGGTGATGTATGTGTTACCAATCCTAAAGAATGTGTACTATTGAACAATTATCGCCTTCTTAATGAAAAGTATTACCTTTCCCATTTAGTGTATATCTATTTTATTAGATTTCATATATTTTAATGTTTTTATTGAAATGTATTTATTAACTCGTCAATAACCATCAAAAATATATTTTTATATTTTAATACACTCTCTTCCAAATCATGTGGAACGTTAAATAATGAAGATAGAGAAACATTAATATGTCTATAATTATTTTAATATATTTTGGTTTGTATCCTTTAAATTCCACTCCTAAAGAAATAAATGGGAATGCATTCGAGATTTACATAATTTTAATAGAAAATTATTTCATAGACTCTAAATATCAATGAAAGTTAGTGAAATCCATTGCATTGAACTCAACAACGCCTTAGATTTCAATACAAAGCCTCAAAATTTAACCTAGAATTGATTAGACAAAATGAAAACAAGAACAAAACAAAACAAAAATATCTAAAAAATCCTATTACAAATATATATATATTAATGTATATTAATATAAATATTAGTGATTAAAAAACATTGAATACATAATTTATAAATCTGAAATACATATAAATAAATTTGTGAAAACATATTTATGATTCCTTAATTTTGTTATGTTGATAGTGTGTATACCTTATAATAGGATTTCTATAATTTTAATTTAATTATCAAAGATCAATAGGTTGATGCTAGAGATTCATTAATCAATAATTTTTTTTTTTAAATGTTAGTGATTAATAGAAGGTTGAGATTGATTTAAAATGTAGTTATGATATCTATTCCTTCTCAATTTAATTAAAATAGTTGTTTGAAAATTAATTTAAAATATACTATATATAGAATATTCTCACTATAAAATTATTTATTGGTTTTATTATAACTATTGTGACCATATAATTAAATGGATGGAAAATTTCTATAGCCATAAAATTATGATAAGAATCAAAACACTAAACCCATTATACATATTGCATTAACCAAGATTAAAAAATT
>APFE031698064.1:0-10533 GCA_000404065.3 Pinus taeda | reverse complement strand
CCACCCACACATCATTTTTATTGCTTGCCATGATTTAGATGAGAATAACTTTCTCATACAGATTTGGATTGAGGTGTCATTGACACAATTGGAATAATCTTATATAGTTGTATGACTTGATGTTGTTTCCATTAACTTTGAGGAGTGTTATTTTTGAGTTTTTCCATAGCCACTTGGATCATCCCTCCCCATTAAAGGACTTTCAGATCTCAAAAGTTATATACAGATATCATACATGTTTTCTCCTTAGTATTTATAATAGAACCCATGCCCTGTGCTATCCATAATTCAACAAAAGGCCAAAATATCATTGTTGCATATTCAAGTGATGGTATACACTTCATAACTTTAACAATTTAATTTCCATCTATGGGGTCTTCAAAATGCAACATGTAATTTACAGTGTTGGCCACGCTCAACTACTTAAAATGGCTACCCATTTCTTACCTAACCAAGTTAATGCGCCTTATTCTTGTAGTTGTCTTTCTTCATGAATTGGTTGAGCAGTTATTTCCTTTAGATGTGCTTTCATATCCCCATCTAATTATTTTATGATATTCTTATAAGGAGTTTCTAGGAAATACAAGACCCACTAATGGTTCCTTTCTCTATTTGCATGTTAGTCCTTGATGATAACTAGGGTTTCTACTAATAATAATTATCAAGGGTTATTTACATACAAATTGTCTTGTTTCAACTTCGTCCCTTAAGCTACTCATGTTTTGCTTCTTATTACAGGCCCTTGGAGCTATTGTCCACTCAAGCTCGGTTCAACGATTGCACAAAATTTATTTGTAATTAATATATATGAAAAATTCCTAGACTAGTTGGGGTTTCAAATGTCTCTACTATATGCTTTCTTAAGTTTTCCATGAAATTTTTTGCCTAGAAGGGCAAGTCTCGATGAATAGATCCTTGTAACTTTATTTTAATTAAGGGTGATTTTCCTTCTTGTTAAATGAATACTTTTGTAGTTCATTATTTTGACTTTGTAACTAAAACCCACATGGTCATAGGTGTCATTTTTTTTTCTTTTCCTTTATAAAGAATGTGAACTAAGTATATATTTTCTTTACTCTACTACATGTGAATATAATGGAAATCTTGGCTTTTATATAACAATGTTAGCTTTATTTACCCTCTTGTAACCATGCATGTGTTCAATGCTATTTTATTGAAACTTATGTATTATTATGACTATATATACATACGAATTATGTGGTTATTATTTTATTTAGAAGGCACAAACTAGGTTAGAATTGTACTGGACTCCTATCATGGAGAGGACCCAAGAATTTTTTTTAGCCCTTAATATTCACTTGCCTAGGACTACATGTCTTTTGGTTAATCGACGAGGTTCCCTTCCTTGTCATGGGACTACAACAAGCTAACACATGAATATAATTTTTTCTACTTCTAATCAATTGTATTACTTACTACCTTATAATAATTTTCCTTTAATGTAGACTATAATGAACTCATTTTTTTGTTCAAATATAAAATTAGTATTTACTATAGATGGCATGTATTTGTGTTATTTCCATTCCCTCCTGGTAACTACTACTTAGTCAAACCTTCGTGTTCTTCCTTTCACCTTCACCTATATAGTGCACACCAGGGTTAGTTTTAGTTACAGATTCTCTTCCTCAATTTTTTTGAGTAGAGGGAACACTTACTTTCAAGGATAATTTTAAGGATGGAAGTTTATATTAAAGTTTAGAAATCTTGGTGAATCTTACTAGTCCCTAACATGCAAATTGTGAAATTTTGGGTAATACTTTGTAAAAATATTTAGATTTCTAATGATTTTTTATTAGTCGATATAAAATTTTGGAGATTTTTAAGGTAAAATAATTTTATACTATAAAATGTGGGTGAATCCTTTTTAGAAAAAATGGGAATTGGAGAATCTTTTTATGGAAAAAACATGGAAAGTTAGCCCACTTGTGAATATTAGCCCCTAAAATGTTCCATGCTTACTTTGTGCCTATGAAAACTAGTTTTAATGTAACATAAAGGAAAAGAAATACACCACACACACACACACAAACATATATTTGTATTATTCACAAAACATTAGTCGAGTTATCCTTCCATTTTACAAAAAATATGTAGAAACATTTAAAATCATAATAGTAGCATCTTATTCCATTCTTTCATCACCCCTGAATAGAAATAAGTAAGATGAATAACACAAAAGTATCGAGACATTCACATACCTACATAAAGGTTTCTTGGAAATATATTAAGGATTCTATGTTCCTCACAACTGTGAACTATATCTCTTGGCAGTTCCCCCCAAGCTCTACTCCCCCCGATAGGGAAACAACTTAGGATTCTTCCTTAGCTTCATCTCCTTAATCCCCAATAGTGACGTGCAAATTTCTAGGTTTAGGCCAGGTATTTCTCTCCTCCTGGCCTTTTCTTTTAATTTAACTACATTTATCTCCTGCAATCTTCTCGAACAACTTCCATCCATGACATTTAACTCTAGTCATGTGTTTCTTGGTAGCCTTCTCAACCAAAATTCCACCTATCTTCGACAAAATGCATGATTCTTCTTTTTTTGTTCCTACCCCATTCTTGGGCATAACTGATACCAACTATATTATTAGAATTTAGGATTCAAATATCACACATGATGTCCTTTAATATATCTTCAAGAGTAATAATACACAAAATACTTTCCTTTTTGTTACACAAAATAAATATTGAAATTATCACATGATATCACATTTACCACTTGACTGTTCAGTCACATTTCCAATAGAAATGTCATAAAGACAAATTTAGCAAGGGCATAAAATATTCCTCACTAGAATTTCTATCCCTTTATTCCTTTGCAACATGAATCTCTATGGGACAATTGTTGTTTCCCTCGTAGAATTCAAAGTGAATCCTAGTCCTCCTAACTAGGCCGCCCTATCTACCCTTAATGACGTATTTTATCTCAATTGTTTTTTGAATTTTGTAACATAATTAGATGCTAGGCTTACCTCTAGTAGTGAAGGTTCCTCCCACAACTTCCCTAATAGATGATGCAGATCCAAATCCATTAGTAGAGGAGAGATGCAGGAGGGTTTGTGCAATGCCCATGAATGCATTGGTAGATCATTAGAGACTATCACTAAGGCATAACTAAACAATCTAAATCCCAACATAGGATGCATCCCACAGGTGTTTCACTCTAGTGTCGACTGCATCTCTGAGGTGGCATCTTGATCTTTATTTTATCCCTCACCAATTGTACTATAAATCCTTGTATTCCTCAACGATTTCTTCATAAACTCATTCCCAGATTTTAGGATTTAGTATAAGAAATTAATGTGGGTCTTGTTCTGATGGACTACACATCCACAATCTATTTAGAACCTAGGTACATTCCATGGGCTTTCCTACCTTCCACAATTCATAGCCTTGGGCCCCCAACTTATCTGTAGACTCGTACAAGTCCCTTTCCACCTCACACACACCTCTTCCTGCACAATCTTGACATATTGTTATGTCTCTTAACATCCCATAGCTCTCTCCCCAACAATTCAGTATTAGATACATGCTGCATTTTCACTCACTATAGCTTATCCTTATGACTCACCACCCCTCTCCAATGGGACCTATCTGACTAGATTAGCTTTAATCTACCTTTAATACACCATTAGTCTCATATTATGCTTTGCAAATTAATGTTTGGGCTCCTCAAGTTGTCATATAGGTGAAGTCCAAGCTCATCTTAAAGCCTTCTCGGTTGTTAGATAATTCAAATCCCTCACTCCAAAGCCAACTCCGATTATCTTAAATACATATCCATCTACTATAATGGAAAAATTGATCAAGTTCACTAATTCAGATATTTTGGCCTTGATTGTTGAGTATGTCCCAGATTCATGGCATAGTCAAGATTGACAAAAGCAAGATCTTTTCATGGTATAACTCTATCGGCATATAAAATATTTACTTGAAAAGTTGTTAACAGAAAATCATCAGGTCCATTGTGATATCCCCATACAACTCAATGTTCTCATCACAAAGCATAGAGACCAATCCTTAGAGCACCAAGAACTAGCTATGCATTTGGGAAAAATTAAATGAATCCTCCATTGAGGTAACAACCTTCCTCCATCGGGACTCTAGAATCCCTAATCGATGTTTCTACATTGACCTAATTTATCGCTTATTGGCATCCTCAGTTCTTATTTCTCCATGTTTTATAGAAAATCTTTTATTTGGATATCTCAATACATATATAATAATTTTTTGAATCTAAATCATCTTCTCTTGTTGATGGCCTAGTTTCCCAAGTAACATACCAGTGCTCGCAATTCTTTCGCTTTATTTGAGCAACTAAGTGATACTAAGTCTTGATATTAAATAACTTTTACCTATTTCTTCATGCATCGCATCCTAACATCTCAAGGAAAAACTTCAAGAAAGTCATAAAAACATTATTAACTATTTTCACACATAGGAAATAAACTCGATGCGTTTTTCAAAGAAACTGTGGGTCGTTACTTTTTCACATAACCGGAAATTGATAAATTTTGATTATTCCTCCATACATAATACTAGTGATAAAGAATATATTATTAAGAATATATTATAAATTTAATAAGATTTCTTACCACCATTGTAAAATTGAATCCTCGTTGATTTTAAGATTTATGAATAAATAAATAAATATTGTCATATCCAATGCTCGTTAACATTTTAGGAAAGAATACCAAGAAATACATGGAGGAATGTTTCAATTGGCCACCTACTTAAATATTTCATATGAAGTCGACCAACATGATATATCAAGGAAGCAAATGGGAGGAGGACATTCCTCTGCCCCAACTTTGGTATAATTTAGAGTATAATATTATGGTAAGTTAAAATTATTGAAATGAATAAAAAATAAAAATATAAAGGAAAGATATCTTTCTTTTATATATATAAACTATATGAAAATATAAAAAATATTAATCTCTTAGAAAATATTATTAAAAATTAAAATATCATGATAAATAAGTACGGAAACTCTTAATGAAATATTAAATATCCGATATATATACCTCATATGTTTTTTATATAATTGAGTTGCAATATTTATCACCTCATATATTTTTTATATAATTGAGTTGAAATATCATGATAAATAACTACTGAAACTCTTAATGAAATAAAACACTCATAATAAACATCAAATTAAAAAAAAATAAAAAATAAAAATAAACAATCATAATATATATAATATTCCACCTATGTGTTATGCATGACCATTATGAAATATAACACACATGTTTACCATTCCATATAGACTAAGAAAATCTCGATTCACGTTAGTCATTATAAACTTAAACCAACAATAATTTTGATTCGGATTACTCAATATGGATTTACTTAGCAAAATTTTGAATTTTGCTTTACTCAATGTATACCTTCAAAAAAATAAATCTTAGTTTACATTTTTAAAATTAATTCTTCATAATGAGTGAAAATTCAAATTAAGATACACCATTTTGATTTAACAAAAATACTAAATTTAAAAATAATTAATTTACATGATAATTAAAAAAAAATGAATATCTTCAATCTTAATATTCGATCAACCTCATTGGAAAATTTTTAAAGTATTTCACTATAATATCTCTATATTCCTAAACGTGATATTTATTCGTTTTAACAATTAAATAAAACAAAGGGTTGGAAATGGCCACTGTCCAAATTCAGTTAGGGTTGAATAGTAGCCACCCAACTGAGTTCAAAAGAAAAAAGAAAAATATTCTTTGTGTGTCTCTTAAAAAAGTGATATTAATGAAGTAGTGTTGCCAGAGTTTTGGTCGAGGGTATCAACCTAGAGCTTAAGTCGATTGTAGATTCCTGGAATATTCCGGAACCAGATGGACATGGGCGTGGTCAAAAAATTGACCATGCCCATGTTCATCCGATTCTCGAATATTTGTGGAATCTGAAATCGACTTAAGGATGCCCGGGTATCAATGATGTCAAGAGAGAGTTCATGAGAGATGAGAAACAGTTCGTCATGTGCCTACATACACCAAGAAGTGGAGCTGAGAAATGTGTAGAACTTGTTGTATAAAATGAATGTGCATTGAGTGATACCTTGTCGAGTAGAGTGTTTCACGAAGGAGGATGTGTGTGGGTTGTGCCAACATTGTAGGTGTAGGCTTTCATGTGTGTCATGATTCGTATGAGAAAATCAATCAAGTATATTGGTTGTATACAACGTGACTCACAAGGGCCTTGCACGCATACTTTGTGCTTTTGGTTCACGACTGGGAGCCTCACAGTATATAGAGGTTTTATTCCACTGGCTTTGTGTTTTCTTCGTTCTTCCAACTAAGTTTCTTACTCATTTGCACGTGCCATGCAAAAATATGGGGCATGCACCTAAGTATATTAAGCCCTTCCTTGATTGTTTTGTCTAGACATATGTGGTTGTTACTAGGGTTAGAGCTTTTTATTTTTATTGTAGATGGTGACCTTCTTGGCAGGATTCAATGGATTCCCATGCACATACGAATAAGTTTTGTTATTGTTCTCACTTAGTTCGTTCATGGAAAAAATCACATGCTTTTTGATAAACACTTTTTTTAAGTAATTAGGTTAAGTTCCATAGATAGGTAAGATATCTTTCACCTTCAATCTATATATATTTCATTATTTAATTTTTGTTTTTGAGATTTATGGTAAATGTGTTTAGTTTATTATTCTTTATAATGGTCATGTAGTTTAACTAACATTTCTTCAGTCCATAGATAACAACTATTATGATAGTTTGCATGAGGAAAGAAAGTGTGTTTATATGCACAAAAGTAAATAGCTATGGGGCTAGATTTATTTTGGAAAAGAATATGCATCATATTAGTTTCTTTTGGAATGAATTATGTATTTACATGCAAGATTATGTTAGGTTTCTTTGGGAAAGGATTACATATTTTTATGCAAGAATGTATTACCTTTCTTTTGGAAAAGATTATGTATTTTCATAAGATTGTGTTAGCTTTATTTTGTAAATGATTATGTATTTTCATGCATGAATAATACTTATGCTGCTAGATTCCTTTGGAAAAAAATATCTATTTACATTTATCAAGGTAATTATTGTTACATTAATTTCATATGGAAAAAGGATATGAATTCACATGCACGACGATGATGGCTAGTGTGCTAGTTTTACTTTAAGAGAATATGGATAATTGCGATGTCTTGTACAAAAAAATGACAGTTAATGTGGTGTTTATTTATTTTACCCTATGCATGTGAATATGGATGAACCGACATGTGTCTTAACCATATGTATGTAAATATAAATAGACATGTTTTGGTAATTATGTACTTTTAAATAGTTTGTTTGCAGAGTTAATAAAAAGGTGTTTATCAAAACTTTGTATGCGTTTCATTTATGTACATGAAAAAGAGGCTTAAATCTTAATAGTAAATATTATTATTTGAATGTGAGAGTTTGTTGACAATAGTAATTGCAAGAAAGGATTGTAACTCATGGGAAAAATAGATTATATTTAACATTATGGAAGCAAAAGAGTTAGTAGTCAATATAGATTAAAGGAATATCAGTCGTAGGATAATCCACTTATGGAAACAACCACACCACAAATATATAATATTCGAGGATTTATGGGTAAATATGGGGTAAATAATATCATAATTAATGTAATAGCTTCTAGCTAGTTATGTTGTACTTAAAATGATATTTATTTGTAATATTTTATGACAATGGTCAAGGGATGGACTTCTTTACAACCATTGATTGAGGGGGGACTGCCCTGATGAAATGTTTAGTAAAATTAAAAGTTTTCTTATTTTTCCCTACAGGGTTTGTAGGCATATTAGTGTCAAATGATGTGTTTTCTTATTGTGTCATGCTAATGATGTTGCTTTATTACATGACGTTAACATTTACATAATTAAATATGTGAATAACTAGCCTAGGTAAAAGAACCATGATAATGATGTAAGTTTACAATAGGAAGCTTCTGTTAATTTACTGTCTCAATGTTTGTAATGTCATGTGACTTGCTATTCCATTTTTAAAGTTACTCTATATAGTGATGAATATTTAATATAATGGATAGTGAGGGAATATGGAATAAGTAACTCAGAATTTTACATGCTAGTAAATTCCGTAAAAATTGTCTAATCCTATGTATTTTTTTCACAAGGATTATTGAGGGATGTTACAAGTGGTACCAGAGAAAAATGTTGTAGCACTAACACCTTTCGGGAATACGTAAGTGGAAAATAAGTAGATATACGTATGATGTTAATGAGTATCGGTTCAGGTATGAAACTAACAAAAATTCCATGGAAATGTATGAAGTATACTACATTTGACATGAGATGCATGATGGTGTTAATAACCGCATTAAAAAATGATAAGTGTTAGTGTCTACTTCAAAGAGTAATTGTGCTTATGGAATTTGAAGTTTTATGCAAATAAAAGACAATAAGGAATTCTATTTTATTGTTTGGAATTAAATGAAAAATTTTGAATAATTACACTCTGATTAGTGATAGTGTGAGTTAATTATCAACCTTTGCATGTATATTCTTATGACAATATTTAATGGTTCATTTAAAGGAAAAAAAATGATTGGAGTTACAATTAATTTCTTATAAGAAAATAATCAATGCATGTATTTGTGTGATAATGAAGGAATGTACAAAAGTGGGGGTTGTCTTTGAAGAGGACAATATGATGTCTTAAAAGAACATTGAAAGAACCTCTTTGGATGTTAAAGATAAAGAATGAGTTGAGTGTGAAGCTTTTGATTGTAATGACTAATTGACAATTGAGTTTTGTCATGGATTTTGATTGAGTTATGATGGTTAGTAACATTGATTATTTGTTATTTCATTACACCATTGTTTGTGGTTAGTTGACAAACTATATTAGAATATTCATCTTTCAATTCTTAATTGAAGATTATTGTTAAAATGGTAAACAATGTGATCGCAATAGATTATTCTATGGTGACAATACATTGTTGAATTTGGGGTTGTATGGACTATTACATTAATGGTTATCGACACTTACTTTCTAATAATAATTTAGTGGTTTTGCATGAATAAATTTTTTCATAGGATTTTACACATAACAGTATTATATGCAATACATTATTGCGAAAGTGAATGCTTATTCAAGAAGGCATACCTATGACTACAAGTTCTTGGATGATACAAAAAACTTAGATCATGATACAATAGTGTCATTAAAGAGGTTAGTTTGATATAAATGCTTTGTTATGTTAGGGATTGCAACGTTGCATATGAACATACACAAATAACAATTACCAGGATGAGAGCAACTAAGATTATTTAATAGTATGATAATATACTAAAATGCATAAAATGGATTATGTATGTCCAACCAATGTAATGATAGAAATAGTGGTAATCAGATGTTTATTATTAGTTTTTTTTTCAAATTTCACAACTCTACAAGTTGATGACTTAATGATGATGCAAGTTGGTATGTGTTTTACATTTAGGAAACATGTTAATTCACCATTTGAAAATATTCATAGAGTGCATGTGAATATAGTGGTGACATTACTTATGAGATCTAATAAGTTAATTCCATTATGTTGTGGAGATGTGGTGTCTCTGTTGTCATGACTAAACAAAAATATGGATAGAATTTTGAATATATTAACATTACTGATTTATTATTTTAGAAAATTTTGTTTGATTGACTTGAATTTGCTAATGTTTCATAATGAGTGTTGATTAGATACATATGCATAAATGAAGTATCATTTTACATGAAATAGTGACTATTGTGTTTTTTAAGGTCTTTTTCCCTTAAATGTTTTTGGAAAAATTAGCTCATGGAAACTTTGTCCTAAAGTTCCTTTGATGTAGCCTCATTTGTTATGCATCAAAATGGTTTATGAAATATTGATAGGACCAATACCCTTACACAGTCTTGAGATATTACGAACATTGATTCCTATGAAAGTAAAATGCATCCTGAATGTATTTGACAAAATTTTTTGTGCATAACAATATTTTGTAGAGAGTGTGGTTTTAACAAAAGTAGTTGTGAGTAATTTTTCTAGTGTGACTAAGCAAGGAAAGCTCAATGGAAACATACTGATGTCACTAAGATTCTAGTAACATGGAACATAAGAGCCTACGAAAGGTAAAATACTACAATGTGATTTGCAATTGCGAATAAGAAGGTACCATGTCATGATATGCAATATATTGTAATGCTTTTTTAAATTTGAAATTATTAGGGTGGATTCATCGAATATCTTCATCTTTGTACGAGTGTGTAAATTTTAAAATAATATATAAATGTGATGAGGGTCGATCCTCTCGATCTTCGTGAAATTATTGAAGTTTATTGTTTAAAGACAGAATAAATTAGTGAAAATTAAAGGATTTTGCTAATTATTTTTAAATAAAAGTGATGGTGCTGAAAAGGGTTAGGATTCTATAGTGTGAGAAAATATTTATTACTCTCTAGTCAAGCTTTCTCATGTTTATTTAATTATAGAATTAAAA
>APFE031698058.1:43928-56075 GCA_000404065.3 Pinus taeda | reverse complement strand
AAGCTTATAACCCTTTAAACCATCCTTACACCCAATAAAGATGCACTTTTCAGATTTACTATCCAACTTGGTTCGTTTCCCCTTTGGAACATGTACATATGCATCACATCCAAATACCCTCAGATGTGAAAGAGAGGGTTTCTTACCAGTCCATACTTCTTGTGGAGTCTTATCCTCCAACGCTGATGAAGGTGACCTGTTGACCAAGTAACATGCAGTATCCACCGCCTCTGCCCAGAATTCCTGTCCTAACCCGGCACCACTGAGCATGCTTCTTGCCCTTTCCATCAACGTCTTGTTCATTCTTTCTGCGACTCCATTTTGCTGAGGTGTATATGGAGTAGTCTTCTGCCGTGCTATACCACACTTCTTACAAAATTCTTCAAATTCCTTGCTGCAAAATTCTCCACCATTATCTGTCCTGAGCACCTTTATCTTCTTCTCTGTCTGATTTTCCACCAGAGCCTTAAATTCTTTAAACCTGTCAAAGACTTCAGATTTCTTCTTAAGGAAATATATCCATGTATCCTTGAGAAGTCATCTCTAATGATACATAGTACACAAACTTACCCAGTGATGGAACTTTCACAGGTCCAAACACATCATTGTGCACAAGCTCTAATATTTGTTTCGTCCTCTTACCACCAGAGGGGAAACTCACCCGATTCTGCTTCCCATATACACAATTTTCACAGAAATCAAAATCCAGAGAAATATTACTCATAACTTCTACCATACCTTTACCATGAAGTATTCAAAGGCCCTTATCTCCAATATGTCCAAGCCTTTGATGCCACAACATGGTCTTCTCTCCAGAGACCACTAGAGTTTCTGCTCCATTTTCAGGAACCATAGAACTATTGCACCCATCAACAACAGTGCTATCTTGCATCTTGTACAGAGTTCCAATCCGAACTCCCCGCATCAATACCAGTGCTCCTCGAACCATATTGCAGCTATCCTTCTCAAACACTGTCTTTACACCTGCATCATCCAACTTGCTTATAGAAATAAGATTTCTGGCCAATGCAGGAATATGCAGAACACCCGGAAGGGTTCTAACCCTTCCACCTTACAACTTCAACTTTACTTTTCCACAACCAATGATTCTAGCCTTCATATCATTTGCTAAGAAGACATCACCATCATCTTATTTCTCATACTCGTAGAACCACTCTCTATGGGGAGTGAAGTGAAATGATGCACCTAAGTCAATTAACCATTCCTCATGTTCTACATGTGTACTTGAAGAAGCTAAGTACACATCCCCACCTTCATCTGAGGTGGTTTTCGCCTCTATAGAAGGAGCATCATCAGATCCCTTTCCTTTATCTGGAGCTTTAGATTTACAATCCCTTCTAAAGTGCCCTTCCTTTCTGCATTTCTAGCACACCACCTTTATAGGTTTTCCTGGAGATTTAGATCTCCCTCTAGATTTAGATCTCCCACTCGATGACTGATTTTTGTTTCTATTCTGGGACCATCCTCGTACAGAAAAGGCATCACCATTTTGGCTGTCCATATTTTTCCATCTCATCTCCTCCGTCAGCAAGGCTGAGACTATTTCATCAAACTACAAAGAAGTTGCATTGCTACCTATTGCAATAACCAGACTGTGCCACGAATCTGGTAGAGAACACAACAGATTGATGCACTTATCTTCATCTGAACTTTTAATATCAATAGATGACAACTGACTTACCACAGTATTAAACGCATTCAGATGCTCTGTCATCGAGTCTCCGTGTTTCATCCTCAGGTTATACATCTTTTTCTGCAGGAATAGTTTATTCACCAGAGACTTAGATTGGTACAAAGTCCCTAACTTGTCCAACAGAGCCTTCGCCGTAGCTTCCCCTCATACATTCAACAATATCGAATCTGAGACACACAATCATATTGTGCTCTTGGCCTTCCGATCCAACTTCTTCCATTCTTCATCGGTCACTCCCATTGGTTTAGTACCTGGATCTACCGTGATCCACTGATCTTTATTCACCAACAGATCCTCCATCTTGAGATTCCACAACTCAAAACTTTGACCATTGAACTACTCAATCTCTATCTTTCCGTTGCTCACCATCTTCTTTAACCACCAGAATCGATCTCACAGAACTCCCACTGAACAGGGTCTACCATAGGCCATATTGAAACCCCTCAGCAACAAAGGCGTCCCCTTGAAGCCAAAATAGTTCTCATACCAAATGTAGGTTTTAACCCCGTACAAAAATTACCTGCATACAAATTCTAAAACATAGAAAATAAACAATGTGAGAGCATAACACATAAAACACATATACAAAGATATTTTCCCCTGGATCCAAAACCGGGACTACCAGCTTGATTTTTCATTATATTCCTTTCAATGTTACAATACATATTTATACATGCCGAAGCATCCAATACCATGGACCGAAAACCATCGCCGTCCAAAACCATGGACCGAAAACCATAGGTAGGTTTGCCCAACCTAATATAGGGTCCAAAAAAAAATTTCCTGGGGCGCTGCCCCGGACCCCATAGAGGGGGGCTACCCGCCCCCCTCAAATCCCCAGGACAGGGAGGGCTGCTGCCCCCCCACTGCGCAATGAAGGGGGGGCTCTGCCCCCCCTCTAACCCCCCGGTTCACTACATAGGTTAGTCGCGCAAAGAATATAACACAACCCAACAAGGGGGTGCTCTTGTTGTAGCAAAAGGCATTGTACCAAATCACTACATGCTTTACTCTAGTTATTGTTTATGTTTGTGATACATATACTTGATAATATAAATCGAAAATGTACATATATGCAACAAAAACTTTTAAATCATCAGTGCTTTGACATTAAGTTCGTGAACATGGCTTTATTTTGAAAAAGTAAATAGATATAGGGCAGATCTAATGAGGATTGATGTAGATAAAATTTACTCCGTCACGAAATATGAGCATATACCCTTGAGAGAAATAGTAAAATCTACCTATCCACTCACAATTTCATAATAATTCTCATGTTAAAACCAATGGGGGCCATCTTGCAAAAAACCCATGTCTCAAAATTTAGAAATTCATCTTCGTTTGCCTAGAAAATGAGCCCGAAAATCACACACTAAAAACAATACGAAATTTGTTGTTTTTATTTATTTATTATTTAATCAAATCTATGATCGTGCCTATCTACTCATTCCACTGTGAAATTCTCTTTCTGAGAGTAAAAAGGGTCTTTTCTTTTCCTAATATTTTTCTAGTACAACTCCATAGTTTTATTTCACAAATAATTTCAAAACTAATACGATCACACTCTTGCAACAATGCTCATGCCCCTTATGCTATCAATTCTATTCTCAATTGTAAAACATTCATGGAACTCTTCATAAAAATCATATGAATCCCATATTTCCAATTGCTATAGACCAAAATAACATCCTATGTAGCCATTAATAACATGCTTCTAATATTGTGACCATGTGAGTGAATTTTATGAATGGTTCAATTAAAATTTTGACAAGAGGCTCTAGAGGCAGGAAAACAAGAATGGAAAATCATGAAGACAATGTGGCAAACCGTGAAAAAATCAATAACAACAAACAAGGATGTGATAATTTATAAAGCAACTCAGGTAGATACACAAGTATCTCGACAAACAAACCTTTCAAGAGAGAAGGAAAAAGAGAACAATAGGAAAGATAGTCCAAAAGAAATAAAAGTTAGTCCAAAGGAAGAAGAATATGCAAGTGCTTGTAGAGCACAAGAAAGAGAACTGAAAGAAAGAAAGGACAGGGAAATAAATTTTATTATCGGGGGAATAAGAGATTATGGGAAGAATGAAAACACTCTCAATTTGACAAGGGACTTTTTGAAATAGAAACTACATTGGAAAGGGAAAAATTTCCAAGCAAGAAGCACAGGGAAGATATGTGAAGGAATTCCTCAACCCATAAAGGTCACCATCGAAAGAGTGCAAGACAAACACCATCTCTTGAGAAAAAAGAAACTCTTGAAAGAATCACACGTCTTCCTAGATGAATATTTAACCAAAAACAACAAGAGGAGAGAAGGGAAGAAGTGGAGAAAATTAGAGCAAAAAGAAATGAAGGGAAAAGGGCATGGTTGTACAATGGTAAGTAGTTATTGCAGTGTTTGGGTCTCATGGAAAAACAGACAACAAGCTGGCAATAACGAAAAAACAAAGAATTCGATAATAGGGAAGAAAGCAACAAGATCAACATGGATGAAAACGGGTGAAGACTCAAATTTGAGTCTTATGTGCCAAACTGCGAGCAATCAAATCCTACCCAAGTCTACCTAAGTCTAGTTTGTTGGAATTGTAGAGGTTACCCTTGGAAGAGGGGACCTAGTTTAGAGCCTATTGTGAAAGGTAAAGACATAATTTGTCTAATGGAAACTCATGAACATGATGGTTGCAAAACTCTCGTGTTTGGTGGTTATTTGAAGTTAGCAGTTTGGAACAAGGTAGTAGAAAATGGAAAAGGGTATGGGGGAGTACTAGTTTTAGTGAAAGAAAAAGAAGGTTGTCACATTCAGCTAATGAAATTAGATGCAGATAAACAATATTTATGGTTTAAAATATCAGAGAATGAGAATCACATAAGAATTGCAACATGCTATTTTTCCCCTCAAGTCTCAAAAACTTACAAAAATAAGGGCCTAGATAGCAAGGATCCATACACAACTTTAAAGCAAGAGATTTTCACGTACTCTTAGCAAGGATAAGTTCTTTTAGTGGGAGATTTCAATGCTAGAAAAACAAATCAACAAGCTAGTATTCTTTGTTTCAAAGAGAATCACAATCCTATTTGGCTCATTGAAGAGGAGAATCCCCAATGGGTGAGTTGTCCATAAGATGACAAAGTTAACAATCATTTTGGAGAGGAGTCACTTATGCTGTGTGGTGCTTTCAACTTAATTATTTGCAATGGTATATATAGATGGAAAAGGTCTGGGAAATTCACTTGCATCACATACAATGGGGCAAGTGTCATTGACTATGTGATTTTTCATAAAGCTTGATATAAGAGATAGACAAAGTTAAGATTGGAGAGAATATTTGGGACTTAAAATTAGACCATAACCCAATTTATATGAAGTTCTTATGGTTTTAAGAAAGGAAACATAGGAGGAAAACCCAATTATCTTGACAACCACTATCAATGAGAAAATTTCTTCTAACACAAGAAAATTGTACTATCTTCAAGAAAATGCTAGAGAGATTAATTGAGAAGGAGAAAATTGGTTTCCAAAGCTTCAACAATCATGAGTTAACAAAGATAATTCAAAGTGCGCTTGAGAAGTGTAAAAGAGAAAATATAGGAAATCAAAATCAATTTGTTTTCCTGTAAATGCTTAGTTTGATGAGGAATGCAAAATGGCAAGGAGAACCTTGAAAAAGGTAAGAAAGGAGAAGATGAATGTAAAGTTATATAAGCAGATACTAAAAAAGAATCAAGACAAGTTCATGCAAACAAGGCGAGAAGATTTAATATATGTAGGTAAGAATAACCCAAATATTTTCTGATAGGAACTTCAACCAAGGAAGAAGCAAATTGAAAATAATATTACAGCCAATCAATGGTTTGAATATGCAAGAAAACTCTATGAGAAAGAATCAGAGGCTGAGCCTCCCCCCTGGATCAACACAACTACACAAAACTTGACATTACAGGAGGTAGAGATTGGAATTAAGAAGTTGGGAATAGGAAAGGCAGAGGAATTGGTTGAACTAAAGAGTATCTAAAATGGGGAATGAACACTCTTGCACCACACATCATGGGAATATTCAACAACATCATTCAACAAGGATTCCCAAGAGATTGGATAACTAGCCTAGCAATACCCCTTTTTAAAAGTGGAGATATTAATAGTCCTTCCAATTATAGAACTATTATGATTAATCCTTTGTTTGCAAAACTTTTTCGCAGCATGGTGGAAAATAGAATCAGTAAGTGGGCATAAGTAAAATAAAATAGGGGAAAAATGAAAGGAGGTTTTAGGCCAAATCATTCTACATTGGATCATGGTATCACGCTAAGACACATTATTGAAAAGGTTTGGGGGGACAAAGAAGAAGTATTTTTCTTCTTTGTTGACTTCAAAAAGGAATTTGAAATAATCCCTAGAGATAAGTTGTGGCGTAGAGTGGAAGAACTTGAAATTCCTTTGAATTATAGAGCCATTGTACATAAACTTTATGAAGAAGTGAAATTCAAAATTAGAACCTCAATGGGTATTTCAGAAAGCTTTAGAAGTGACATTGGAGTCAAGAAAGGTTTCCCTCTATCCCTTACTCTTTTTGGTTTATATATTGATAAACTGGAAGAGTGGCTAAATTTGCAAGGTGGAGATAGTGTTCGGTTGGGGATGTTTGAGATAAAGATTCTTTTATATGTTGATGATATTGTATTTATTGCTAAATCGTCCCATGGATTGAAATTGCACCTATATGCCCTTGAGCTTTTTTGTAGAGCGGCGAGGATGCAAGTCAATACTAGCAAGACCAAAATAATGATTTTCTCTAATAAAAGGAAGAAAAGCCAACATACATTCTTCTTTGAAGGCAACATTCTTGAAGAAGTACATGAGTACAAGTACCTTGGGATTGATTTCAATAACAAACTTAATTGGGAGGACTGTAGAAAGAAGAGAATTTTAGGAGGGTGGAAAGCATTATATGCTCTTCAAAATAGATGTAGGGAGACAAAGTTGCTGGATTGGAAAATGATTAAAGTACCTGTTGGACTCGTAGTTTGTCTAGTGATGCTATATGGGCGTGAATTCTGGGCTAGCAACACCCCCATCACAAAGTGGAAACACATTGAGAAAATCCAAAAACACTTGATCATGAGCACAGGGGATTCACCGGGGGGAAATATTATAGCAGATGGGTTCATATTGGGGAACATATATTGATGTAAAAATGATGTAATATATTGGGGGGTATATAGTGGGTAAAGGGTTTTTATATTGGACAATATAAAAAATGGAGCTCAAAGTTAATGAAAAAAATTAAGGGGTATAAAAAATATTAATGAAAAAATGGATACCTACAATATTTAGTGAAAGTAGGGGTTTTTTTAATAGGGAAAGACATATTGGGTACATCTTCGTAGGGGGTTAAATTATGTGATTTTTAGAGGTATTTTCCAATATGTAGTCAAATTAAGGGTATTATTTAATATTCCACGAATGCGCGTGATATGTTAGAGGTTCATTGAGTGAAGCCCCAGAGATCATGAGCAAGTTAAAAATAAAAAGTTCAGTACCTTATGAGATAATGTTGAGTGAAACAAGAGCAACTCCCATCAAAGTAATTGCTATGGTGCAGCTCATAAGATATCTAAAAAGAATTGAACAAATGGGAGTAGGTAGATGGCCTAATGTTGTCTTCAATGAAGGCATGAGTGAAAGAAAGAAAACATGGATGAGACAAAATTACAGATAGATGCAAAAATGAAATATTTATTTCAATGCCTATCCTACAAATAGCAAGGAGCAAAAGAATTTTATAATGGACAAGTTTCATAAATGAGTATGGGGAAAAGAGTTGGTTAGAAAGAAGAAGTACTACATTAAGGAATTCAACCCCACATGTGATCTCCAACAAAAATAGTACATTGGAGCTAGCATTTCGTGGAGAGAAAAGGTTCTTATTCTCAATTAAGAACCAAATCACATAAAATTCAGTGTGAAATAGGATGGTGGAAAAGGCCTAAAGAAGCTTGGGAAGAACAGGTGTGTACATTTTTCACATCTAGGGCAATGGAATCGGACAAAAAAAAATCATTTTGGGATGTGATGTGTTTAAAGACATTAGAGAAAGTTATGGAAATATGTTAGCATCGATTTCTTGGCATTGTGTTTTCAGCGAGGGGACTGTTAGAAGGTTGGTTCAGCTCATCATCAATTTGAATAACAAAATGATTGAATTGCAAAAGGTGAAAAACAGGGAACTGGTGGTTCCATAGACTATTTTTAGTCTCGTGGACGTTAAAATATAATTTCATTTTTCTTTCTTTTGTGGCATCAAACTATTGAAGACAACCTAAAGCAATGGAAAAATTCATCACAACACTGTGGGAGAAGTGGTATACACAATTCTGTAAGTAGAAGAGGTGTGGGGGGCGCATGGGCGGGGTAGATGGTAAGTGGTTTCTAAGAGGGAGCCCCCATAATTCATATGGAGTTGCCACGTCAACAAACATAGTTTTGATGATACCATTCATTGCGGACACCCCCGTTTAATTAAACTTCTGATGGGCAAGGGGTCCCGTAATTGAATGTTGGTCATCGATCTGTGACTGCCAACACCATCCATTGAAAATTTCTAGGTGCTTATATCTTGTGCATTTGTCATTAATTTGTAGTGTGATCATAATACCTGTCATTCTTATTTATTTTCTCCCTTTTTGTTTGTATATGGGATTTATCCCACATACGTTAAACAAATGCTTTTGTTGGTATTTATATTTTCCAACTAAAAATCATTTTGGAATGTGACGTGTTCAAAGACATTAGAGAAAGTTATGGGAATATGTTGGCATTGATTTCTTGGCATTGTATTTTCAACAAGGGGATTGTTAGAATGTTGGATCAGCTCATCATCAATTTGAATAAGAAGATGATTGAATTGCAAAAGGCGAAAAAATAGGGACTGGTAGCCCCATAGACTATTTTTAGTCTTGTGGATGTTAAAATATAATTTCATTTTTATTTCTTTTGTGGCATCAAACTGTCGAAGACAACTTGAAGCAATGGAAAAATTCATCACAACACTGTGGGAGAAGTGGTATACACAATTCTATAAGTAGAATGGGGGAGGTGGGGTAGATGGTAAGTGGTCTTTAAGAGAGAGACCCCACAATTCATCTGGAGCTTCCACGTCAACAAACATAGTTTTGATGATACCATTCATTGTAGACACCCCCCTTTAATTAACTTCAGATGGGCAAGGGGTCCTGCAACTGAATGTTAGTTGTCGATCTGTGAGTGCCAACACCTTCCGTTGAAAATTGCTAGGCGCTTATATCTTGTGCATCCGTCATTAATTTGCATTGTGATCCTAATACCTATCATTCTTATTTATTTTCTTCTTTTGTGTTTGTTGAACAAATACTTTTGTTGGTATTTATATTTGCCAATTCTCCCTTGGCTTGTTATACTTCTTACTCACTAGGTGATGGACTTTCACACTTGTTGAACTTTGATATGAAAATATACTTTATAACCATTTTAATTTTAAAATAATAATAATACTTTTACGAAAATATATATAATGATTGAAATATAATTATATAATAAAATTAAAAATATATTTAAAAAATTAAAATATTGTTATATTAAAAGAAAATAATAATCCCAATATCCGTTATAAACCATTTTAGTTCCAAAAAATTTGTACTTTCACCACTGGCTGAAACTATTGGATTGATGGAAAAAATTATTTACTATTGTAACCATTATAATTAAAAAGTAATAATATGTTTTAATTAAAAAAAATGATATATAATGAATATATTTATAAATAAAAATTAAAATATATTTTAATAAATAATAATCAAACATTTTTTAAATAACTATTTAGATCAAAAATTTGTATATTAAGGACTTTGGCCACGAAAGAAAATGACAATTTTGGAATTGTATATCGAGGACTCTCGCTAAGAAAGAAAATGACAATTATGGAAGCATTTTCTCTAAAAAGAGTGCAAGAAAATGCTACAACATTATAGACCAACTATCTTTCTTCAGTGACATCAAAGACACTCCTTACTATTCTTCCTTGCAATTCCTTATGTTGCATGTCATTTCGAGCATCAATCCATCCAACTTGTGATGCTTTCCCATCTTCCTAGGCACTCCTACTCATGGGCAAGGGTGTTTTACCTGAATTCAAGGCATTCTTTCACATGTGTTGAACCAAGGAATGTCCATTATCCAATTCACTATGTATATTTTATAAGAAACACCAAATAACAACTCTCGCCTTCTTGCCATACTTAGTCAAATTGTTTCGCTAGATTTTTGGTACTTAGACATGCTTTTCCATTATACAAAACTACCTTAGGCATGCTTTTCCAACCTTGAGACTTGCCATCATAACCAATCGAACCATGCCAATTATTGACTCAATATACAAATATAGTTACCAATTACTATCTCTAGGGTATAGTCCTTACATCAGTTCTCTTTCCCTCTCTTTTTAGTGCATTGCATATAAGGATTAACTATCACATGTCTTCATTCACCCCCAATGGACACTAGAAGATGAAAGTGTCAACTTGATATTAACTAGGTATCAAATTGACTTCTCTAATTTACTCAATTAATAAACTAAATCAACTTACTCAACTAATGACTTAAATAGTTAACACATTCAACATTGCCAAAAATCAAATAAATATTATGTTAATATAAAAAAAACACATAACAATTTTATAAATTTGAAAATTTCTAATTTGAGATCATCAAAATTGAATAATATAATATCTTTCAAAATTACTACTTTTTTAGAAAGAAAAAAGAAAGAAAGAAATTATTTTAATGTCCACAAGGTTGAAGATAGCTATGGGACATATTGCTTCTTCATCTGCTTGATGTATTCGGGCCATTTTTTGTGAAGCTTCACAATAAATGCTCCCAACTTCTTGACAAAGATGCCAGCATATTTGCATAATTCTAAAATGAAATGCTTTTATGTTTCCACTTTTCCGGAAGAACAAAAAATGCATACTCTTTCCTACCACACTTCTTTTGGCCTTTTCCAGCGCCTTGTTTCACAACGAAGTTGAAGAAAATTAGTCCTTAACTTAGCAATAAAAATAAATAAATTTAACATCCTATAATACCCTTTGCAATTAAATTGTATAATGCTGAGATTTGATTTATGCAATCCCATCAAATTTCAAAATGATATTGATTAGATTTTCAAGTCCACATAATTAGTTTTCTTAGCATTATTTTAAGATGGCAGAAATTAACAAATTCATAAAATGTTTAGATATAACCATACAAGTATATAATGGAGAAGGAATGCAAATTCCAGATATCTAAATCGACACAAATGTCGTAGTCTAAAAATTATGCTTTTTTTGTCCTGAAAGTTATAGAAATTTCGGCCATATTTTGAAAAAGTCTTATAGGGATTTTTGTAATTCCAAGTAAAAGTTGTCAAATTTCATACTTTTAGGTGCCCTAGACGTTTTTGATGGTGCTGAATCCATTTCCACCATCAAAAACATTATTCAAACACTGCATCTACAAGATTTTTTGAATTTTTTTTCCGGATTCTGGCCACTTTTGGTCGTCCGGGCAATTCCTTCGCCTCCGTAGATGACTTTGACACAAACCTAGGTCACGTGAAAAAAGGTAGGGTTTTCATGTGAATCGACCAAAATTCAACCTCCAATGGAACAAAGGAGGAGGTGGTGGGGGCAACCAGAGAAATGTCGCATGTCTTGGCTTGTTGGAACATTTATGTCTATTTTGTGTCCGATTAAGCCAAGTACCATTGTCCAATGGGAATATAAGCGGAGCGTGGAGGTCAACAAAGGGACCACCCATGAGCGCTGAGACACAAGGTCCATGCGCAAAAGCGTGAACGATAAGAACTACAAGTTGAAGGAAGCGGTTATACTCAGGCCACATATCGGAAGGAGGTCTCACAAATAATTGGCATGGTAGTTGGTGGAGAAGTTCTAGAAAGTTGAAAGCGAAGAAGAAAAAGGAGCGGGGCACGGAGAAGATCCAAGATTTGACCCAAAGAGCTAAAAATATGATCATATGTTTATAGTGATAAATTCAAAATTCCATGGCCCCATAATTAGAAAAATAATAAACATAGGCAAATAGGTATGGTCTATATTAGAATTAAGAAATAGATATAGTCTATATTAAAATTAGGGTCAAGGAATTTAAATTTTCAATTAAAAAATGGTTCAAATTTAATGCCCAATAAATATTTTTTTATTTAATATGTATTAGAATTAGGAGATAGATATGATCTATATTAAAATTAGAACGGTAGAATTTATTTTTTTAATTAAAAAATGGTTCAGATTTGATGCCCAATAAATATTTTTTTGTTTAATATAAATATAAAGAGATGAGATTTAACATAGCATGTTAACCCTTACATCTCAATTTAACCACTTTTA
>APFE031698058.1:0-43918 GCA_000404065.3 Pinus taeda | reverse complement strand
TGCCCCAAGAAAATTTCAACTTTGGCTGTCACAGGTATATCCTTATAGCTCTTTACTAACCCCATACTTGAACACAATCTCTGCAAACCAAACTGCTTCCTTGCTTGCATGAGTGGCTGCCATGTATTCTGCCTCTGTAGTTGATAGTGCCACTACAGATTGTTTCTTACTCATCCAACAGACTGCACCTCCAAATAGGTTAAACACATACCCACTTGTAGATCTTCTCTGATCCAGATCTCCAACCCAGTTTGCATCAACAAAGCAATGAATATCCAACACTCTGTCCAATCCTCGTCTTCCTTAGTAGCACAAACAATAATCACTAGTGCCATGCAAATACCTGAAAACCCACTTCACTGCTAACCAACTACGTAGGTCGTGGAAATAATATAAGACAACCTAACAAACTAAAGGAATGGCCTCTGCATCATGGTCTTGATCTGCACTAAACCACTATCATGACATCTCCCTATAACATAAGGCCCCAACCATCTTTTCCTTAACTTGCCCTTAAATTATTTATATTTGGAATCATATAACAAGACCCAATCACCTTCTTGAAATTGCTTATCCTTGATGTTCTTATCATGTTATAGCTTCCTCTAAAGTTGAGTTACCTCTATGTGTAGGATGGCCTGCATTCCGAGTTCATCTAAACCATTCAACTGAAGTAATCTCTCTTGTTGTGCACTGCTGCGATCTAGATCTAGTTGGGTTGCCATACTCAATGTGTTAAACTCGAACTCAATGGACAATAGGGCCTTTTTCCCATAGACCGTCTCATAGGGTGTGAATCTAGTGGTGGCCTTCCAAGTGGTATTATAGGCCCAGGTTGCCTCAAATAGTGTATTTTCCCAATCTTTCCTGCTACTGCTAACCACTTTGGTCAATATTCTCTCCAGCACTCTATTGGTCACCTCCACTTTCCCATTAGCTTATGGGTGATAGGGAGTGGAGGTCCTATGCTTGGTCTTGTGCTGGCTGAGTAAGTCGTCAATCATGTTGGAGGTTAACTAGCTTGCTTGATCAATGGCCAATTCTCTAGGGTATCCAAATTTGTAAAATACATTCTCCCTTAAGAACTCAATCACCCTCTCCTTTTTTTTTTACTTAATTGCCTTGGTTTCTGCCCACTTAGTCAGATAGTCAATGCACACAATGATATACTGCTTTTTCTTAGAAGGAGGGTCAATAGGTCCAATGAAGTCCATGCCCCACTTGTCAAATGGCTCAAAAGTCACTTGAGGTTGTAGAGGCATTTCATCTCTTGAAGTGGGCTTTCCCATCCTTTGGCACCAATCACACTGACTAGTATATCTTTTCACATCTTGATGAAGAGTGGGCCAATAATACCAAGCTTGTAACACTTTAAATGTTGTCCTCTTTGCTGCAAAGTGACCTCCATAAGGCCCATCATGATAGGTCAGAAGGATGTCAAAGACCTCCTCCTCCCTCACACATCTTCTTAGAATTTGATTTGGGCCAAGTTTGAAGAGGTTACCCCCAATCCAAGTGAAGTGGGTGCTCTTCCTCACAATCTTACTCTTCTCTTTGGAGGACAGATTTGGTGGGAACTGTGCAAATACCAAATAGCTTTCTATGTCAGCAGACCATGGAGAGAGAACTAAAATGCCGAATAAGTGCTCATCTAGTAGCAAATCATCAACCATTCCCTCTTTACCTACAAGAAACATTAATCTAGACAAAAAGTCTGCAACAACATTTTCCTTGCCAGGCTTATCAACAATAGTTAGATCAAACTCTTGTAATAAAAGTAACCATCTAATAATTCGGGCATTCACATAAGGTTTATTCATTAAATATTTGATTGCAACATGGTCAGTATGTACAAATGTTTGATATCCTATAATATAATGCCTAAATTTGGTCAATGAATGCACAACAACTAGGAGCTCCTTTTCAGTCACTGTGTAGTTCAGTTCAGCCTTTAACAGATTCTTAATGATAAAGTAAATGGCATAAGGCAATTTCTCATCTATGTAGCCTAGGGATGCTCATATGGATTTGTGTGAGGCATCAACATGAATGTGAAAAGGAAGGGCCCAATTTGGGCCTAGAAGAATCAGTGCAGTGGTTAACTTGTCCTTTAAGGTGTCCAGGGCCTCTTAATAGCTTTTTGACCATAAAATCCTAGATTTCTTGGCTAGTAACCCAAATAAAGGAGAAGACAACTTGTTGAAATCTTTTATAAAGCTTCAATAGTATCCATCTAACCCTAGGAAACTTTTGACATCTATCTATTTTTGGGGAGGTGGGACCCTTTGGATGATAGTTATTTTATTTGGGTCCACCTACAATCCTTGCTGAGATATAGAATGACCTAGCACAAGCCCTATATTCATCAAGAATTCACATTTTTTGAGACTGAGAGATAGGTTGATCTCAATGCATTTTTGTAGAACCTTACCTAAGTTGGAGAAATCCTCCTCGAAATCACCCCCATAAGGTGTGAAATCATCCATATAGATTTGTACCACATCATGGACTAACTCAGCAAAGATACTCAGGACTACTCTCTCAAAAGTGGCAGGAGCATTGCATAGGCCAAAAGGAAGGACCTTATAGGCAAAATTACCCCAACAACAAGTGAAGGTGGTTTTATTCTGGTCTTTCGGGCTAATCTGGATTTGATTGTACCTGCTGAATCCATCTAAGAAAGAGAAACTTTTTCCCTGCCAGGCCATCTAGAACTTGGTTGATGAAAGGTAGAGGGAAATGGTCCTTATTTCTAGCTTTGTTTAACTCCCTGTAATCGACACAAATCCTCCACTTACCATTTTTCTTTGGAACCAACACCAAAGGAGAAACCCACTCACTATCTGAGATAGGGTAAATGAATCCTACATGTAGCTCTTTTTGCAGTTCTTCTTTGACTATATCTTTAAGAGCTCGATTAAACCTCCTCTGGGGTTGCTAGAATGGCTTGCAACCTTCCTTGATATAAATATGGTGAGTACAAACCAAGGGGTGCACTCCCTTCATTTCTCGGTAACTCCAAGCAAAGGCATCTAAGTGTTCCTTTAGCATGTTGCACAACTTTTCTTCTTGGAGAATAGAAAGAGATGGATTGATTTTCAAAGTTCTCTCAGGACTAAATTCTATGGTTTTGACATGGATAGGGTTGGAATTGGCTAATAATAGATCCATTTGATGGTTGTTTTGGGTTTTCTTTACTAGTTCCTCTAAGGACAATGTACTGCGGGTTGGAATTTGGAGTATGTGTTCGATCAAATCATCTCATCCTGTTGTCCCCTTCCCATGGTTGTTTCTGAGGTATAGAGGTGGGTGGAATAAACTTCATCTTCCTCCTCCTCTTCCAGCCATAAAGGTAATTTGTGTTCTAGAGATGGCTGAGCAGGAGGGTATAGGACTCACTGCATGAACATATGCCCATTCTTTATGGTCACATTTCTAGCTTTGTAGTTAATGTAAGCATCTACAGTGGCTAACCAGGGCCTCCCAAAGATGCGAGGGTAACCAGTAAGCTTAGCCTTAGGCTGGAGAACTAGGAAATTTGTAGGGTATTCCCAAGAATCAATGGAGACCATTACATCATCCACAATCCCCTCAGGGGTCAATGTGGAGCAGTTTGCAAGTTGTAGAACTGTTGTGGTCTTCCTCAATGAATCGTGGAGATTGAGTTTGAGCATGGCCTTGGTCATCACATTAATGGAAGCCCCAAGATCGATCAAAATGTGTGAGATAATGGTGCCATTGATGTGCACATCTACTACAGGGCTTCCAACATCCAAATACTTTGGATAGATTACCTACTCCAAAATTAATTCAGATAGTTGTCCAATGAAATTAATGGTAGGGGAATCTCTTTTTTGCCTCCCTGGATGCTCGAAGCACTTCTCCTTAATCAACATGTTGTAAATAGGTACATCCTTGATAGCTTGGAGAAGTGGAATTTTGACACATAGGTCTTTCAATTCTCTTCGAAGTTCAGTCTCTTCTAGTGTAGGCTGGGGCGATTGGGTTAATCTCTCAGGAAAGGGTGGTGAATTTATTTTAAGCATGCTTTCCTCTCTTTCTTCATCAACCTCCTTGGGTGACGTTAGAGGTTGGTTGTCCCAGAGTACTCTCCCAGATCTGAGGCTGATTTCCAGAATCTCCACAACATAAGATGGATATGATGTCTCTCCACTGTATACTTGTTGTGCCTATCTATTACTTGGGTCCAGATTTGGCTCGAAAGGCATCTGGGGTTGTTTAGGTTGAGCACAGTGTAAAATCTATGGTTGGGCAAGTGGTGAAGGCAATAAAGCTAGGACATTGTTGTATTAGGGCGTCCACCCTTGGGGTGGTGCATTCCACTAAAGTTGTGGTGGAGCATATGGTTGAAATGACTGGCTGGCTGGGAATGATATTGAGGTGCAAGGGACCAAGAAGGAGGTGTATATTTGGAAGGATGAGCAGGGGGTCCCCAAGAAGGTATCAATGTGGTCTAGTCAGGGTTGTGATATGCATGGGATGACCTTTGCATGCCCTGCTGGTATGGCCTATGCCCATGAGGTCTCCTTTGGTTTATGTAGCAGAGCTAGTCAATGACCCCTTCAGCTCCTTGATATACATCTTTGAGTCTAGGTAAAGAGGGCCACTTGTTTTTGGAGTGGTTTTCTTCACAGGCGAATAAAATTTCAATAGAAATTCATTCCTAGGATGCCTCCTGGTGCATTTAGGACAAAAGATGGCCAAGGTTCTCTCTACTTCCTCCTGCTTTCTCTTAATGTGCGTATTGTCCATCTGCAGGGAAAGGGTTTTTAACATCTAACTTTTGAAATCCTCCAACAGATTTCCAATTTCACCCTTGATGGACGAATTTGAAGAGGATGGACTAACCATAGGTTGACTACCCTTACCCTTTTTCCTGGCTTCCCTAGAATGGTTTCTAAAGATAGTATTTATATCCTCATAGGATAACTGGTAGATATCCCCTCCTGCTAACAAGTGTATGGTATCCAAAAGGTCTTCCCTTACTCTAAGCAGGACCAACTTCAGTGACTCAGGTTCAAGTGTGCACCTCGGCCTTTTGTAGCTAATCTGGAATCTTTCTTCATAATCCTCTAGGAATTCACCATTGCCTAAGGTCATCCTAAAAATTTCCTCTTTAGTGTCTTTAGACTGACAGTAGTCCTGATAGTTGTTGTTGAAGGATTTCTCCATCTAGGCCCAAGTTGTAATGCTATCTCCAGGTAAACCCATGAACCAGCACAATGTTGCATCTTTCAAAGTGGATGGAAATAGTTTCGACTTCTGCTCATAATTTGTATAGTCGGCATATGACAAAAAACTCAAATAATAAATTTTTTGGGTCTTCTGTGGTTAGGCCATGGAAATGAGGAAGGGAAGAAGGGCTTATATTTTTCATCTTAGTATCCCATTGGTCTCCTTGATGGGGAAGGCACCCTCAACTCTTTCTCTATTTCCCCTATCATTTCTGTTTTCAGCCATAGGTTCAGTAGGAATGGGTTCTCCTTCTTCTTATTCTTCCCATGTAGGTTCTTCAAATGTGTCTGGTTTCTCACCTAAGGGTTACTCCAATTCACATCTACTGAACAAGAGGGAAGGTTGGCTGTTGGAAGTAGTGGGGGTATTTGGCAAAAATTTCCCTAAGTTATCCCTATTCCTATGAGGCATGAAAAGAAATGTTCTTGTTTGGTTTTGTGATTTTTTCAAACTTTTAAAGTGATCGCGAAATTGAAATTGCAGACTGGATGAAAGGATTAACTACTTGATTGAAATCTAACTTGCAGGATGGAAAGGGAAGCAAAGAATGTAGAATGAAAAGGAAGCAAATTAAATTACTTTTGCAGAAATGAAACTAAGAGCATAATAGAAATAGAAGAAAGAACGCAGTAATCACATAGTTCTCAGACACCTCCCCAACAATGATTCCAAAAAGGTGATGACCACCAGTATTGCAGCAAGAATGCTACAACTCCTGGAGCTACCAACTTTACTTTATCGACCTGGGGTTCGTACAAACTTGGAGGTGACAGTGTTGTATACAAAAGCATAAGAGTTGGTTCTGCCTTTTGTCACTATTTAGTTGGTGGTAGACCATTAGGGTTTTCCAGCCAGACATCTATGGATTTAGAAGAAGCTTGATTGTTGATAAAAGAAAGAGAGATCTACTCGAGGAGAAAGCTGATCTATTGCAAATAAGAAAAATGACTGAAATCCTATGTTAAAAACACACCCTTTTCTAACTAACTTCTGAGAAAATATGCTTTACAAAAATTCCAAACCAACATATGAAATGCTACTATCTAAAGCTTGGAAGTTCAAGACATCAAACATCACTACTAAAGGACTAAAATAAATATGTTTTGTCCTTTTTATTCCTTTTCGAGAAAGTCAAGTGTAAACCCTAATATCTTTTGGTGATGTGGTAGGTGGTTTAGCGATGATGGTGGATGGTTGGGAGGTCTAGGAGATTACTGGAAGGTTTTGGAGACCCTTGGGTGACCTGGTGTGTCTTCCTAGAGTTTTTCCCTCAATTTAGCCTCAAAATAGGCCACTACAGGAAAACCTACAAGATGTATTAGAAACCTACAGGATTCCCTGTATTTCTATAGGATATAAAAACGATGGTTGTTGGAGGTGATGGAAGGCTTAGGGAAGGTGGTGGGTGGGTGGAATGGAGTGAGAAGATGCCCAGGATCACTCAGAAATCAATACCAAGGTTAGGAGACAGTTTGATTCACTCAACATGCTTGGAGGAATTTCTATGTAAAATGATGAGATTGGTGAAGATCTTGGTGAAAGCAAGGGATGATTATGAATGGACGAAGTTGGGAGGTGGTTGCTTGATATGAGATCCCTTTAGATTTCTGAAGCACCTGTTCTGTGTCAAACATTTATAATTTCCACAAAATCATGTAAACAAGAAGAATTCTAACAAGCTAGAAAAGTAGAATTTAACGAACTAGTTTTCTACTTCATGCATGCAGAAAATTGATGGATAAAATGGAATCATGGATGAGATCTATCGAAATAATAAAGATGGAAGAGATGGAAACTAAATCCTACACTTGCAAAAATTATCAAATCATAGTTTAAGTACAGTAAACTCTAAATCTTATGAAGAAATGGAAATCTGTATTTTTGGCGATACTTAAGGGTCTTTAACTCAAATCATGATCCTTGAGGAAAGAGGTGAGGCCAAGACACCCACTAAAAAATTTTTTGTGCTCCTTTTATCTCGTCTACCCTGCTACTGAAGTAAATCACAAATGGAAGAAAACTAATAAACAACTAACCAAATCCACAATACTTGCAACAAAATACTTCTAGAGACAATTTGACCATGAATCTATGAAACTAAGATAAGCATACATATACAAGAAGAGGTTCCTTTTCTACTAAGGATGGGCCCTAACCCAAGAGCTTCAGCCCTCTGAATCAACTCAGTGTTGGATCAAGAAAAATCTCATTTTCATTATCAAAACATAAAATTACATCAATGTGTTCCACAAGTTTGGAGCTAAAAAATAACTAGTGTTTCTGTAACAAAAATTCTAATCCTAATGAGGCTCTAAACCTCTCTACCTATACAATTGAAGTATCCAATGAATTCCTTAAATCTAGGGAGGCTTGGCTCCCAAACTTCAGGTGAACTAACTCTTTTTCTATCACTTGCTTGACTTCCTCTTGATCTTCATGACTTGGCTGCTTGCACTCCGAGCTGTTGTGATTAATGGAGGAATATTTGAGTGGGGGAGGAGTAAATGAGGATGATTTACCTCGTAAAATCTCTCTCCCTTGTCCCATTTGAGTTTCAAACCTTAATCTTGGAAAAATTCCTTGATTTTCTCTTCGAAACCTGCATTCAGTGCATATTAGTCCACTAGGCATAATATCTCACTTTAACTCATGTCATTAAACAAAATATAATCAAAACATGAATAATTTGTGAGAAGATATGATTCTATTAAGCTAGGAGGTGAGTTAAGGTGCATATAGTTACCTAATGAAAAGGCTCATTAGCGACCTAACCACCTAGTGGAGAATTTACCTTTGAACTATTTGAACCTACTTACATAAAGCAAGGCCCAATCTCCTGGACAGAAAATCTTGCTTTTGATAAACATATCATGCCAACAAGCTCTTTGATCCTGCATCAACATGGTTAAGTGAAATGCATATTATCTAATCTCATTAAGCTCATTCAGCTGCATTAGCCTTTGTTCTTCAGCTTCATTAAGATTCATCCCGAGTTGAGTGGCATTCCAAAATGTTTTCAATTGGAATTCAATGGGTAACAACACCTGTTTACCATAAAGTAGCTCATATGGGGTGTGCCCTATCATGTTCCTCCAAGTTATGCGGTAATCCCGTAATGCATCCACCAACTTGTCAGCCCAATCCTTGCAATGTAATTGAATGATCTTTGTTAAGATGGATTCTAATACTTTGTTTGTGGATTCCACTTTCCCATTGGCTTGCGAGTGGTAAGGAGTATATTTTTGATGTTTGACTCAGTACTTTTCAGTGAGAGCCTTGACCAATTTTGACCTGAACAATGTTTCCTGGTTAGTAAAAATATCTCGGGGTACTTCACATCTAGTGAAGATGTCTTCAAAAAGGAATTCCACTACCACCTTTTCAGTTTTTGCATACAAAGCCTTAGCTTCCACACACTTTGTAGAATAGTCGATGAAAACTAAAATATACTTTTTCTTCTTTGACACGGGGGAGATAAGTCCCACAAAATCTAATGCCCGCTTCTTGAAAGGTTCTATTGATATCTGTGTCTAAAGGGTCATCTCATTAGAAGGAACTGGCCTCCCCATCCTCTGACAAGTGTCACAATTAGATACAAACTTTTTGGCATCTTTGAAAAGCGAGGGCCAATATTACCTAGTATGGAGGACTTTGTATGCAGTCCTTTTGTCTACAAAGTTTTCTCCACAATGCTTACTGTGGTAGGCCTTCAACACATCAAATATCTCATTTTATCGCACACATCTACTCATGATCAAGTTGGGTCTGGTGTAGAACAAGTCTCCATCGATCCAAGAGTAGTTGTGACTATGATATATAATGTTATATTTTTCCCTAGTAGACATATTCTTAGGCAACTTCCCTAACACTAAGTAGTTGGCAACATCTACTAGTGAGTAATGGTAGATATAGCAAACAATTCTTAATCTGGGAAATCATCTCGTACTAGGTTTGGTACATTTCCCTACATGACATTCATTCAACACAAGAAGTCAACTTCCAAATTATCTCGTCCAGGCCTATGAATCAAAGCTATATTAAATTATTGAAAAAGAAATATCCATCTAGTAATCCTACGATTAGTGATAGGTTTTTCCATCAAAAATCTAATGGTAGAATGATCGGTATGGGAAAAAGTCTCATAACCAGTTATGTAATGTCTAAATTATCTAATGGCATGAACAACTGCTCGAAATTCTTTTTCAGTAACTATATAGTTCAGTTGAGCAGGAGGAAATATTTTTGCTATCAAAATAAATAACATAAGGAGAGTGATCATCCCTTTGTCCTAAGACTGCTCCAAGTGTAGTATCTGAAGCATCTGTGCAAATGTGGAATGGAAAGGACCAATTTGGTCCCCTAAATACTGGAGTGGTGGACAACCTATCCTTTAATACCTAAAAAGCATGTTGACAATCATCATTCCAAACAAAATCAACATCCTTATTTAATAATTTAAATAAAGGTGCTACAATCCTTATAAAATTTTTGATATATCGACGATAGTAACCTGCATGTCCCAAAAATCATCTTACCTCTTTTTGTGTACTAAGAATTGAAATATGCGAGATTACCTTAATCTTGGTTGGATTGACTTTGATTCATTCAAATGAAACGTGATGGCCCAAGACTGTCCCCTTAGTTTGCATCATTTTACATTTAATACTACTAAGGGCTAGGTGGGCTTCTTGATATGGAATCAACACTTTTTCTAGATTTTCCAAAGTTTGAGAAAAATCATCTCCATATATTGTGAAGTCGTCCATATATACTTCTACACAGTCATGGATGAAGTTCAAAAAAATGGCTAGGATAGATCGTTGAAAGGTGGCTGGGGCATTGTAATGGCCAAAAGGAAGAACTTGATAGGCATAGGTACCCCAAGGGAAAGTGAAAGTGGTATTCTCTTGGTCTTCCTTAGTTATTTGAATCTAGTTATACCCATTGTACCCGTCTAGAAAATAGAAATACTTCTTACGAGAGAGTGTGTCAAGTACCTGATCAAAAAATGGTAGCAAAAAGTAATCTCGTAGGGTGGATTTTTTTAACACCCTGTAATCACATATGCAACACTTACCGTTATTATTCATAACCAACACCAAACATGACACCCTTCTGCTGTCTAAAATAGGATGGATAAAATCTATAGCCAATAACTTCTGTAACTCATCTTTGACGATTTCTTTCAAGGCTAGGTTCATATGTCTCTTTGACTATGGGATTGGTCTCACGTCCTCATTGGTGTAGATGTGGTGGATGCATTTATGTAGTTGTATGCCTTTCATGTCCAAATATTCCCAGGCGAAAGCTCCAGATTGTTCTTCAACTGTGCTCAACAATTTCTGCTTATGTTCTTCATTTAGTTCATTGCCAATATACAAAAATTTTCCTTCACTAATTTCAACTGGTTCCATAGTGATCTCACTCTCGTCCTCTATTGCTATAAATAAGGAAAATATAGCTAGATGACAAGATTCTTGAAAATCATTACTAAAAACATGTTGATAAATAGCAAAAGAAATGCGATAATCAATATCAGAATGATCAGATAAAAATTGCTACAAAATATGATCTTCTGATTGTTCGTGGAGTCCTCTAGATTGTTCTAAAAATAATAAAAGAAACAAAAAATCATCATCTCTATAAGGACTCCCTAGCCATAAGGGTACTTCAACAATAGTTTGAGCAGGGGGGAAATTGACAAGGTTTGATTATATGAATCAATGGAAATGACCATTTCTTGATTTCGACACCCTATCACAACATTCACAGTAGCTAACCAAGGGTGTCCTAGCACTACAGGGTGTCTTTTCTTTTTAGGAGAAATGAAAATGAAATCGATGGGATATTGCCAGGAAGCAACGGTGACTACTATGTTTTCTAGAGTTCCCATGGGTTTAATAATGGATTTATCTTCCAATTCTAAAATAATAGGTTTAGGTTGGATCCCTTTCAATTGCAAAGATGTCATGGTTTAAAAATTCATAGCGTTAATCACTACTCCTAAGTTTAAAGGGGTGTTTGGTAGAAGTACTCCATTGATTTCTATGGTCAGTAGGGTATTTACCGGGTCACTATATTTTAATGGTAAATCTGAGATCATCCTAGACATTTCACTCATGACTTTCACATTTTGGTTCTTGTGTCCTTTCCTTCTTGGTTTCTTAATACATAGGTCTTTAATGATTTTATGTAGATAGGAATGTCCCTAAGGGCTTGTAATAGTGGAATTTTAATGCAAACATTCCTTAATTCTGATTCTAAATCATATTCGATTGGGATCTCTTCCTCTTAACAAGTAGTCTTTCCGGGTAAGGAGGTTCACTTGGTTCTTCTTTTTCGTTTTTGTTTTTCCCGTTCATGGTGAATTTTAGTTTTTTCCTGAGGGGCTTCTTCTTGAATAATGATAGCTTATTTTTCCTTATTGATTGCTTTCCCATAACATAGTTGTATTGTAGGCTTTAACCCCGTATAGAAATTACCGGCATATAAATTCTAAAACGTAGAAAATAAGTAATGCGAGATCATAACACATAAAACACATATACATAGAGATTTTCCCTTGGATCTGAAAACCGGGACTACTAGATTGATTTTTCATTATGTTCCTTTCAATGTTACAATACATATTTATACATGCCGAAGCATCCAATACCATAGATCGAAAACCATTGCGTTCAAAACCATGCACCGAAAACCATCACATCCAAGACCATGGACCGAAAACCATCACGTTCAAAACCATGTGCAAAAATCATGCATAAAACCATAGGTAGGTCACCCAATCTAATATAGGGTCCAAAAGAAAAGATTCCTCGAGGCGCTACCCCAGACCCCATAGAGGGGGGCTACTCACCCCCCTCAAACACCGTACGATGCCCCCGTTGTGCAATTGTGCAACGATGGGGGGTTCCACCTCCCCTCTAACATCGTACTTAACTACATAGGTTAGTCATGGAAAGAATATAACACGACCCAACATTCTCTCACTTGTTGTTTTCTTTTCACAAGGGGCCACATGAGAGCTTAGTCATTTATCCAAACCTACAACACCCATTGTTTCTCTACACCAGGAGAACTTCTTGGATTTATATGCATCTGCAATATTTTTCAAAGTTTCCACCTTTACGAGAAACACCTTTTTGTCTTCTATCATATCCCTCACAAAGTGATATTGAACATCAATGTCCTTTTTCTTTGAATGATAAGAAGGGTTCTTTTCCAAGAAAATTTCAATTTGGTTGTCACAATCTATCGTTATAGCTCCCTGTACTAACCACATACTTGAACACAATCTCACAACCAAACTTCTTCCTTGCTTGCATGAGTGGCTGCTATATCTTCTGCCTCTGTAGTTGATCGTGCCACTACAAATTGTTTCTTACTCATCCAACTGACTACACCTCCAAATAGGTTAAACACATACCCACTTGTAAATCTTCTTTGATCTAGATCTCGAGCCCAGTTTGCATCAACAAAGCCATGAATATCCAACACTCTATCCAATCCTAGTCTTCCTTGGTAGCACAAGCCATAATCAATAGTGCCACACAAAACTCTAAAAACCCGCTTCACTACTATCCAATGCTCCTTCCCTAGTTTTTACATAAACCTGATTAATACTCCCACTACATGTGTAATGTACGGTCTACTTCAAAACATCGCATACATCAGAATACCAACTGCACTTGCATATGGAACATGAGACATGTCCTCTTCCTCTTCTTGTGCCTTGGGACATTGTTCGGAAGATAACATTACACCTATAGGAATAGGAACCTTCACTAGTTTACTATCCTGCATATTAAACCTCTGTAGTATTGTCTCGACATACTTCCTCTAGTTTAACTAGAGCTTCCTCTTTGCCTGATATATTTTAATTTCCATGCCTAAAATATAGTCTGCAGCACCAAGATATTTCATGTAGAATTTGGAGGACAATTGGGTCTTCAAATCCTGGATAATTTCTTTGTCATTTCTAACTAGCAACATATCATCCACATACAATACCAACTAAATAACACGGTCACCACTTAATTTAAAATACACACAGTGATTTTACTTCTGGTGAAGCTAAGTCCCCGTATAAATGCATCAAATTTCTGATACCACATCCATGGTGATTGTTTTAACCCATACAAAGACTTCTTTAACTTGCATACTAGTTCTTTCTTACCCTTCACTACAAAAGCTTCAAGTTGCTTCAAGTACATCTCGTCTTCCAGATTCCCAAGAAGAAATGTTATCTTCACATCCAACTATTCTACCTCAAAATCAAAAGCAACAATAATAGATAAAAGTAATCTAATAGAAGCTACATTGGCAACAGGAGAAAAAATATCACCAAAATCAATTCCCGAAACCCGGGAATAACCTTTTTCTACCAACCGAGCTTTGTATTTCTCCACCTTTCTTTCTGCATTTGTCTTCTTCTTGAACACCCAATTTCTACCAATGGGTTTCCTTCCAGCCTACAACTCCACCAGATCCCAAGCCTCATTTCTATGCAAAGATGCCATTTCATCAACCATGGCCTCTTTCCAGAGTTTTATATCCTCTGAATCTACTGCTTCCTTCACAATTCTGGGATCATCATCAGTAATAGATAGAGAAAAATTTGAACATAAAGCAGATGGTATATACCTTTCTGTCTACCTTCTTTCTCGAACTGAACTTCTCACACCCGAAGTTTGTGGCTCTTCATCTTTTGATTCCTCCTCTGCTGTAGAGTCTAATTCTTCATCCTTTAGCTCAAACTCTATATTCTCAAGTTCCTTTTATGGAACTTCATGTTTAATAACATATTTCACCTCTCTGAACACCACATCTTGGTTGTACACAACCTTCCTTATTACTGGGTTCCAAAGCTTATAGCCCTTTAAACCATCCTTATACCCCATAAAGATGCACTTTTCAGATTGACTATCCAACTTGGTTCTTTTCTCCTTTGGAACATGTACATATGCATCACATCGCAATATCCTCAGATGTGAAAGAGAGGGTTTCTTACTAGTCCATGCCTCTTGTGGAGTCTTATCCTCCAACATTGATGAAGGTGATCTGTTGACCAAGTAACATGTTGTCTCCACCACCTCTAACGAGAATTCCTATCCTAACCCAACACCACTGAGCATGCTTCTTTCCCTTTCCATCAACGTCTTCTTCATTCTTTCTACAACTCCATTTTGTTTAGGTGTGTATAGAGTACTCTACTGCCATGCTATACCACACTTCTTACAAAATTCTTCAAATTACTTGCTACAAAACTCTCCACTGTTATCTGTCCTCAAAACCTTTATCTTCTTCTTTGTCTGGTTTTCCACTGGAGCCTTAAATTCTTTATTCTTATCAAAGAATTTAGATTTCTTCTTAAGGAAATATATCCATGTATTCCTTGAGAAGTCATCTATAACTGATACATAGTACACAAACTTACCTAGATATGGAACCTTCACAGGTTCAAACACATCACTGTGCATAATCTCTAATATATGTTTCACCCTCTTACCACCAGAGGGGAAACTCACCCGATTTTGCTTCCCATATACACAATTTTCACAGAAATCAAAATCTAGAGAGCTATTGATAAGACCTTCTACCATACCTTCACCATGAAGTATTTGAAAGACCTTCTCTCCAATATGTCTAAGCCTTTAATTCCACAACATGATCTTCTGTCTAGAGACCAGTAGATTTTTTGCTCCACTTTCAGGAACCACAAAACTATTGCTCCCATCAACAACAGTGCTACCTTGCAACTTGTATAGAGTTCCAATAAGAACTCCTGGCATCAATACTAGTGCTCCTTGAACCATATTGTAGGTATCCTTCTTGAACAATGTTTTTACACTAGCATCATCCAGCATGCTTACAAAAATCTGATTTCTAGCTAATGCAGAAATATGCAGAACACTCGGAAGTGTTCTAACCCTTCCACCTTGCAACTTCAACTTTACTTTTCTGTGACAAACAATTCTAGCCTTCCTGTCCTCCCGAAGAAGACATCACCACCATCATATTTCTCATACTCATAGAACCACTCTCTATGGGGAGTGAAGTGAAAGGATGCACCTGAGTCAGCCAGCCATGCCTCTTGATCTATGTGTGTACTTGAAGAAGCCAAGTACACATCCCCACCTTCATTTGAGGTAGTTTTTGCCTCTATAGAAGGATAATCATCAGGTCCCTTTCCTTTGTTAGGAATTTTAGATTTACAATCTCTTTTGTAGTGCCCTTCCTTTCTGCATTTCCAACACACCAACTTTATAGGTTTTCCTAGAGATTTAGATCTCCTTCTAGATTTAGATCTCCCACTCGATGACTTATTTTTGTTTCTGTTCTAGTACTCTCCTCGTACAGACAAGGAATCACGATTTTGGCTCTCCATATTTTTTTGTCTCATCTCCTCCATTAGCAAGGATGAGACTATTTCATCAAACTGCAAGGTAGTTGCATTGTTACCTATTGCAATAACCAAACTATCCCACAAATCAGGTAGAGAACACAGCAAACTGATGCACTTATATTCATCTGAAATTTTAATATCAACAGATAATAACTGACTCACCACATTATTAAATGCATTCAGATGATCTGTCACTGAGTCTCCATCTTTCATCCTTAGGTTATACATATTTTTCTATAGGAACAATTTATTTACCAGAGACTTAGATTGGAACAAAGTCGCTAACTTGTCCCACAAAGCCTTAGCCGTAGCTTCCCCTGATACATGCAACAATGCTAAATCTAAGACACACAATTGTATTGTGCTCTTTTCCTTCCAATCCAACTTCTTCCATTCTTCATCAGAAAATCTTGTTGGTTTATTACCTAGATCTACCACAATCCACTGATATTTATCCACCAACAGATCCTCCATTTTGAGTTTCCACAACTAAAAACTTTGACCATAAAATTTCTCGATTTATATCTTTCCACTGCTCGCCATCTTCTTTCACCATCAGAATCGATCCCGCAGATATCCCACTGAACAAGATCTACCACAGGCTCGTGCGAAACCCCTCAGCAACAAAGGCATCCCCTTGAAGCCAAAACAAATTTGATACCAAATGTAGGTTTAACCCCATATAAAAATTACGTGCATATGAATTCTGAAACACAAAAAACAAATAATGCGAGAGAATAACACATAAAACACATATACACAGAGATTTTCCTCTGGATCCTAAAATCAAGACTACGAGATTAATTTTTCATTAGGTTCCTTTAAATTTTACAATATATATTTATACATGTCGAAGCATCCAATACCATGGACCGAAAAACATTGCATCCAAAACCATGGACCGAAAAACATTGTGTCTAAAACCATGTGTGAAAACCATGCATAAAAACATAGGTAGCTCCACCCAACCTAATATAGGGTCCAAAAAAAATTTCCCCAGGGCACTACCCCGGACCCCGTAGAGGGGAGTTACCCGTCCCCCTCAAACCCCTAGGACAAGGGGGCTGCTGCCCCCCCTTGTAACCCCGTCACTACGCAATTGGCGCAATCAAAAGGGGGCTCTGGCCCCCCTCTAACCCCTGGTTAACTACGTAGGTTAGTCGTGGAAAGAATATAACACAACCCAACATTAATCTCATTTATTGGGACAACAATCATCATATAGGTAGGACTAGGTGGGTTCAATGATGGTGGTGCCTACGAGGATGATGGGTTGGAAGGTGTAGGTAAAAGCTAGTGGAAAGGAGGAAGAGGAAGTGAGGATTTTTTATAATGATTTTGGTTGTACCCCTACTGATAAGATTTAATGTTCAGATTGTAGGATGTACTAGGAATGTTTGAGTATGGAGGATAGGATTGGTTTTGGGGATGAAAAGTGTTTCCATACAGATTTACCCTCCAATACTCATTCGAAGGAGTGTTTTGTGATTGAGGATTGAATGAAGGAGGGTAAGATGGATGGAAACTCCAGGGTTGATTATGATCATAGGCTTGAAAACTAGGATCTTGTAACATGTTTTGATTTGAGTTTCTCCAATAGGGTTTCTTGTTTGTTTTTGAAAAATCATTTGTTTCAACATTTCCCTTATATATAGCCTATAAATAGGGAAGAGATGGAAACTTCTTGGTTTCATCTTCTAAAGCACAAATCCCACAAACCTCAATAAAATTGATGGGATAGTCCCTCTCGGCACATTTATTTCTGCATTTAGGATAAAAGATTGTCATGGAAGCCCTCTCATCTTCTTGTTTCTTTTTGAGTTTTATTGTGTCAAGCTGGTTACCAATAGTTTCTAGGATATCCATTTTGAAGTTTTCCAATAAGTTTCCTAATTCCACTCTAGTGACAACATTGGGTACAAATTTATGATTTCTTGACACATAATCTTGGGAATTGTCACGGAGCTTCTTGCCTACTTTAGCCTCACTTCTTGAGTAAGTGAAACATAGTTCAACCACTTCAGCAAAAGGCTTTTTATAAACATCCCCATCACTTAGAAGATTTAGGATTTTGATACATTCATCCCTTGGGCCCTTTAAAAATATATTTTTGACAAACTTCTCATCTACATGGGCCCTTCGGGATTTACGAAAATTATAAAAGAAATGTTCAATATATTCTTCTAAGTTCTCATCTTCTAATTGTTGCATCCTAATAATATCGTTCACATTCCTACTTTTGCAGAAATCTTGGTATTTCTTGACAAAGATGAACTTCATATCATCCTAGGAGTAGATGGTGTGTTCACCTAGGCTCATAAACAATGTAAGGGATGCATATTTTAGGGTGGATGGGAATATATTGAGCTTATGTGCATCCTCGCAATAATTATAACTCCTACATAAAATTTCAAATTCAAATAAGAGGGTATCTATGTCTTCGAAGGACTTACTGTAGAAGAGTGGAAGAGATTCCATTGGTACGTTTTTCATAGTGATATCCTCGGTTACATTGAGAATGGGAAACCCAAAAGTGGTTTCTTCTTCTTCTTCTTCTTCTTCTTCCAGTCCTCCCCTTGGTCCTTCATGGTTCCCTTCAAATAGGTTGTGATGTGGGCCTTCTTCTTCCCCTAAACATTCCTCATTATTTCACTTTTCTACTCCCTGGTTGGCCATCTCTAATACAGTTTCTTGAAGAGGTTTGTTGATGATTACCCAGTCAACAAGAGGTATTGAAGGATGGTCCTTGATATTAGTTGATTCTAGATCTGTGTGGTATTGCTACTCCACTAGTTCTTCTAATACAATTCCTTTTGTACTCCCAAAAATAATGTGTTCAACTGTTTCCTCCTCTTGATTCAAAATCTCCCTCTTTGAAGCCACTTTGTTGTCAACACCTCCTTCTTCTTACTTTACTCCTGCATACCCATTAATAGGATTAGTGATTGGTGTGGTTGTTGGACCAAATGTTGTATGAAAAATTCAAATAGAGATAAAGCTGCCTTGACTATCCCTAGGCCTATTTCTACTTCTATGCATAAAGAAAAGGAAATAAAAGTTTAAAGATAAGAAAAACCAATCAAACTTTGGAGCAACCCCACTATAGTGAATGTGTGGCTCTTGACTCATGTCTTATAGTAGGCTCTTTTCCCTCTGACTATCCTATAATACCCTTGAAACTCTACAATAATAACCTTACCTCAACCAAAATACAACTCCCCAAAACCGGTGCCAGAATATTGAGATTTTTAATTAGTGATTAAACCTCCTAATATTTAATTGTCAACCAGGACTCATAAGCATGAGTTGTACTCTGTTTTTGGCTAAAGATTAAGTTCAGAGTATGTAATTTTCCTTGATATTCATCATTAAGTATAGAAAAATGAAGAAAAAATTATCAATTAAGTAAACTAGCACTCATGTCATTCTAAAAAAACATAAGAAATCTAGAGGAAATCAAATTAACTCAATCCATTTATGTTCCTTATTCTAAATCTCTGCAATCAAAAGACAAACTTACTTAAACCGAAGGCTTAATGAAATTTACTCTATGCACAATTCTTGAAATAAATCCTTTTCAAAAAAGGAAGTTCAAGCTCTAGTTATTCAGAAGGCAGAGGAAAGCAATCAATAAAACCTAATCTCTGAGAAATAAAAATGTAATGCTATAACTTGAAAAAGAAAACCAGATTCAAATCCTGAACTATCAAACTAGACTATTCTGCACAGAAATAAAATGTATTTTAATCACAATGCTACAAAGATTGATTTTGAAACCAATGTGAACTGATCTATTAGTGCTTAAAGAAAAATGAAATCTTTAACAAAATTATCTGAGTTTATGAATAGAATTGAATTGATGTCACACTGCTATGAAATCAATCTTTATACTACAACACTAGGAATGGGAATCAAACTTATTCTATCAAGCAAAAATAAATCTAAATTATCGTATGATAATTTAATGACTCAAATCAATTCTTTGAATGAAATGCTTTGAAGTAAACCACACTTCTTAAGCCAAATCATAATTCTTGAAACAAATCAATAAATTCAAATTGCGGAAATGAAGAACACAACACCTATCACTACCAAGCACAACTTCGTTTCTAATCACAATCAAAATTTTTAAAACCATAAATCATCCACTCAATTATACAAAAGAAATTCTCCATTCACACTCATACCATACATCATAATTTACATGAATAAGAACACAAGAATCGTCCTTCTTAAAAATCAAGAATCGATTAATTTTCTTTATTGTGGACACTCCAATTATAAATATGAATAAATGTGACTTAAGTGGAGGAAAAAAGCATATATCTATGTTAAAATATAAGTTCGGGTTATAAAACGAATCAGAGATCTTCAACACAGGAAATAAATCCTTAAATTGTTTAATTTGTAAGGTAACAAACCAAACATATGTTATGAAATTGTATACCAATATTCGTAACTATAACACACAAGATTCAAACTGTAAAATCACATGCATACACTTAGCTATATTAACTATTAATTAGGATTATTTCCAGAGGTTGTGAGCCCTCCCACGCTTGGAGTAAGCTAATTTACTACAATGAAAGAAGTATTTACAACATTAGAGACATAACTCACAATCAACCATGATAACAACACTTCTGGCTCACAACTTGAAAGTGATCATGTATATTTCCAAGATAGAGTTTGGGAACCAATTGACATATGTAAAAGTGTATCTTACTAACAACAACAACAATTCTAACTCTTAACTAGCTAGCTCCACTAGCATTGTCATTGCATTACAACGACCTTTAAAGGCCACTATGTGAATGTAAAAACAACAATTTAACTATGGTAACCTTAGCAACTATAAACTAATCGAAGCACTGCTTGATCTGCTCGATCTGCTCCAAATCATATTGACTCTACATAGAACAAACTACTTCCTTCTAGAGTAATTGACTGCTATTATGATATTAGTCCACTTTGATTCTGATCTAGAGGATATTTAGCCTTGGAATGATCACAGTTAATATAACAAATCGATCCTGGAAGCATCACAATTGTCCTTACAGATCGTTGTGTAAACTTCGATGGTCAAAACAAGAAGAAGGAGCCCACCTAGCTAGACTGTCTCAAACTCAATCAAGGATTGGTTGTTTGAATCTGAAGTTGATGACAAGGAATATTTCCATTCATGCTAACATGCCAATCCTGCCACCAAGCTTCGAGCTAGACCCATGAATAAATAGTTAGCATATAAAGACATGACACAAGAGTTCACTTAAATTCAATCACAAATAGAAAAACGATGTCAGGTAAGTGCATTTACCTCTTAGTCATGTACTAATGGGGTTTATCGAGTGATGTAGGTGATAGGGTAGGTAGTAGGAGTACTTTCATAGGAAAAATATGGTGAAAATAAGGATGAGAGGCAGAAAATTGGGGACAAAAATGGGCACCAACAACTACTCCAAGCTACTCTCTTCCCATTGATATACAACCTTCAAACCTAGAAGAGAGGTAAATTTTTTATTTGGATGACTCACCTCACAAATAGAGTTGACCTCTATGACACTCAATGGAAACTCATTTATGGGTTGCCTCTTGGTGCATCTAGTGCAAAAGATATCTAGTACCCTATCTTCCTCCTCTTGCTTATTTATTTTATCATCATAGTATCCATTTGTAAGGTGAAGGTGTGTAACATATCACTCTTAATATCTTGTAGCATGCTCCTTGATTCATGTTTGATGGTGGTGGTAGAGGGAGAAGAGTTGAACATTCCTAAACTAGTAAATGGTAAATGTCTTTATTTCTTTATAGGTTAGATGGTAAATGTCTCACCATATAACATATTAAGGTTCTACATCAAGTCCTCCCTAATCCCTCGAATAAGTAGAAGCTTCAAGGATTTTGATTCAAGGGTACTGTTAGATCTTTTGTAGTTGAGCTGAAACATATCTTCATAATCCTTCAAGGATTCATCTAGCCTTAAGTTCATCATAAATATATCTAATTTTGTTTCTCTTGACCTACATTAGTATCTATACTTCTAATAGAAATTTCTCTACATTTGAGTAGAGGTGGTGACGTTGCCTCCTTTTAGGCTCATGAACTAATGCAAGGTTACATTTAATGGGTCCCATTAATAGGTATATTTTGAAGTTTGTTGTGTTGTCCTCCAACCCTTAAAACTCTCCTTTTCTCGCATTAATTCATATTTTTAGCCATAATATGCTTAGTAGGAAGACTAAAGGTTGTTTGTCATATTTTATGGCCTAATGTGATTAATATGTAGGAAAAGAAACGTTTTTGTAGGAATTTACTATGCAGGGGATTCACGAAAACAACTAAGAGAGAATATAGGGGGCTTTTCCACCTCATTAACTCTATAACACAGCTTGAGATCACATAATCCTCCTCATGCCTCGAATTCACTAGCAGTCAAGGGACTCCAAGTACATGTTAAGATCAAGGAGGACCATATCCAAAAATGTCAAGATCTTGGAGGGAATCACTCCTCTTTTCAAGGGAGATGCCATCAGCTACCTTTTTGTATAAATAAACCATCCAAGAGGCTCATTAGGATTCGAATATTTGTTGCAGCTAGGAGAAGCTACTAAGATCTTTGTTCTTGACATTGTTATTCTTATTTTTCATATGATGGATGTGACTATCATTTTCTCTTAATGAGAAGTTTACCATTGTTCTGCATCTTAGTTATTTTCGGAGGACTGAAACCTTTGGGTTTGGGACCAACCCATAAGCTTTAGCCCCTCTCTTGTATTTCTTTCTTGTTCTCGTTTCAAGGCATTGCAATTATTCCCTTGTTTTAGTAGATGTTATATCAAATTGCAGGCTTGCCTATCACCCCTCGTGTGCTAGAAAGACAGATTGGTTTATGATTTCTTAGAAAGTGTTAAGTATTAGATTGCAGTCTTTTTGCATGTTTAATATTTGTAACTTAGGAGTTAGCAGCATTGGTTTGGAAATTATAGTTTTGTTGTAGGTTAGAGTAGACTTAAATGAAATTTAAATCGTCTTTTCCATGATTATTTAATTTGATACAATAATGATCATATCATGCATGTATTTGGATAGATACAGGAACTGTGTTGATTTTCAGTGGTGGGTACACTTTTCCACATTCATGTAGACCTTTACCTATTCCCCTTATGCCCCTCAACTTGCTTCCAAACTCTATCTGTCAATTCACTCTATTAAGGTAAATGAAGGACACCGTGGGCATCAATTATAGTGAAAAATAGACCTTCGAGGGTACTAGGCTTGGCTAAGGGGCTCCCACACCATTCATTCACCTCATTCTACCTTCATCCACCTTCCTCTACCTTCAAGAAACCATTTTTTTCCTCAAAAATCTCTTAAGCCCTCCTCTTGTAGCAAACAAGGCATCTTGTAGCAATAAAGAACATCATGTAGTTGACCTGTGGCATTATTTTCTTCAACAAAATTTTCCCCACACTTTGATCTGGCATATTTAAGTTGAATAATGGCCCCCACATTGTGATTTAATGATTAGCGAAGACTCTAGGACCACTCCAACCTCATCCTTTCCTCATTGCAACCATCAGATAGAAAAACATAGTTAGAATTATTATTTTTATTCATAGGTATGTTAAAGATTGGATCCCTCATTTTTAAGAAAGTGTGAGAAGATAAATGATGCATGTAAGTAGGTTATCGATTTGATTAAGTGTGTAAGCAATGTAGCATGATTTATTTCTGCAAAGAGATTAACCTTTTTCTTTCATCAAATTTTTTCAATGTAATTAGTTAGAGGAGTGGTCTCTGAACACCTTGATGTGATTTCATGAATGAGGGTGACATAAGTAGAACATAACCTACTGTGCATATAGAATTGTCATGTTTAAGTTTGTATGAACCCTGAGTTTATGCTTTAAGTTGAGAGGCACTTGGGAGTTGCAACATCCTTAGTGAAATACTAGGTCTTATCACTTTTTGGCACCATTGTCGAGGAGGTGTCTAGGTAGGTGTTGTTTCTATTTAAGATTTGCTTGTTTATTTTTATATTGCATCAATATCAGTTCTTTGAATTTTTTTTTTTAAAAATAGTTCTTTCATTCCTTGGAGGCGTAGCGATAACAAAGGGAAACTCTTACTAAAACCCTACCTGCTCAAGCAGTCAACCTTCATTCTTCTTTGGTGACTGTGAAATTCCATCTCTAACTATAGGGGAGTTAAAAAAACCCTTTGGGTGAGAAACCTATACTTTTTTAAGAATCTACTGGAGAAGAAGAACTTATCTCACCTACCAAAACCATGGTTGAAAATAGGAACAACGAGATTTTCCCTATCAGAGAAACAAATGGAGAGGCCAAAATGAAAAATATAAGCCATGCTTCCCTTCCACATTTCCATGGCATAACCTTTGAGGACCCTAACACCTTAATGTTTGAGTTTTTTGTTGTCTGTAGGACCTGTGACTCTGTCTCTGATGAGAAGAAGTTGAAGTTGTTTCCTTCTACCATCAAAGATGTAGCCTTGCACTGCTTTATGACTCTACCTAGAGGCAACATCACTACCTGGGCCAAAATTCAACAAGCCTTCAATGAAAAATACCAATATTACTATATTACCAAAGAAACCAAGGAGGAAACCTTTAGGATGACCCTTGGACCTGATGAATATTTAGAGGACTATGAGGGAATGTTTCAACTCAATTATAGGAGGGCCGACTGTACTCTTGATCCTGAGTCACTCAAGTTAGTTCTTCTCTGAGGGATTAGGGAGTATGTAATTGAAACCTTCAACATGCTATATGGAGGAGATATCTACTAATTTCCTTATGATGACATGAAAATTGTGTTCGAGAATCACTCTAGGGTTGATAGGAAGTAGGGTAGGTATAGCTAAAGCATTTTTATTTTCTCTCCCTCCACAAGAGCCATCAAGCATGAGAAAGGAAGTATGTTGGAAGATTTTAAGAGTGAAATGTTACATACCCTTTTCTTGCAAACGGATATTATGCAAATCAAAAGGAGGCAAGAGGAAACGGAAAGGGCACTAGCTATATTTTCCCCTAGATGTACTAAAAGACATCCTACAAATGAATTCCCACTAAATGTCATAGAATTTTTCTTATTCTGTGAAGAGAACCATGAAACAGATAAATGTCCCTCTTTTCTAGACCTAAAGGTTGTGTAACAAGGAGGGGTAGAAAGTGGGTGAAATAAGTTATACTTCATTAACCAAAGAAGAGCCCCAGGTCCTCAACCATATCAACAAGGCATTTAAGGTGAACATTATCCTCACTACAATCCAAATCAGAATGAACCTTTCCTGCCTTGTTACCCTTGCACTCATCCATCATGGTCCACACCTCCTCCTTGGTATTATGCTCCACAGTATCCTCCTAACCCTATCAACCCTCCTTTTCAACCTTATCCACCCCAATCTTCCCAACTGGGAAACCCCTCACGAGGGTGGAGGTCTCAAACAACCCAACCTCTTACTTTACTACCTCCACCTTATTGGGCACGGGATCCCCCAGGGGAATTTTTGGGGCTAAAAGCCCGAATTTTGGCTAAAAAGTGTAAATTTGATGTAAAGACTCCGCATTTTGTGGGTACGGAGCACAAAGTTGTAAATGAATCATAGGGTTGTCCACCCTCAATTTTGTGATATAATGTCAGCTTTAGAGATCTACCCATGGTCCGCGAACCATGGCATTGTATAAATAGAGCGAGGCTCTAAGCTGTAAACGAGTCAATAGAAGAGTTAGAATGATGATGGAATAGAAGGATAGTGGAAGATCTAAGTGTAGAGGAGAGTCTTTGGGTCATAGAATAGGAGAAGGCTCTACAGCTGAGTGCATAGAGGCCTAGTAGTCTACAACTGAGTGCACAAACCCCTGTAGCTTGTTGAGCAGTAAAAAGGGTCTTTTTAACCTCTATTTACCCTACATTAATTATCAATCCAGGTATGTTTTTTTATCTCAAGAGTGTACTCAGTCTGAGGTGATCACTTGTTCAAGAGTAATGCTAGTAGTATAGTGTTCTACAAAAGTAAATAAATGCTAGAAACAAACTCTTAATGTCATGGTAAGAAACTAAAATTCTTGTAACTAAATCATCCGCTTAAGAAACTACAACAATCATCAATCAAGGATGTAGTAATGATAACTCTTTTGTTTGTAAATTGATGCAAATGAGAACCAATTAAATACAAGATCTCCAATATGGAAACTAGACAGCAATAGTCAATGTTCGCTACAGTTGTGGATCTTTCTATTCACACCAAAGAAAATGCTAGAAATAACAAAAAGGAACAACAACTAATCTATTAAAAAGATCAAACAACAAAGCTTAATCTACAGGAATGAATTAAGCGGCAACCTTAACTGAAAGGAATTAAAAAACAACCTTTAACCAATAAATGAATTGAATAGAAACCTACGAAAGGAATGGCAAACCGAAGTAATTCTAGGAAATATTGAACGACAAACTTAACTACGAAATATTGAACAACAAGCTTAATCAAATGTAAAAACATAGGGAATATAGGACAATTGAATTAGTACTCTTATTTTAGCGTAATAAGCATTAATGATAGTTATCAGGGAACAATAATTGCAATGATAGTGGAATAGTAATCTAATGAACAACAATCACGAATACAAGTAAATAGTAGCTAAATGAGCAGCAATGCCGATCTATAAATGAATAGAAATATCAATATATAAATGAATGGCAGTGTCAATCTGTAAATGAACAACAATATCCAACTTAGATAGTGCGATATTATTCTAGAATGAACAGCATAACAATTTCAGTTACAAATAATAATATTACCATTCAATTACTAATTCGCATAATAGAGCAAGTTAATGAAATGTTTAAGAACAAAAGATTACTGAATATAACAAGTAAAGGAAATCAGACCACACAAGATTGTAATCGGAAAATAATGATACAGAAAGAAAGTGATCCACTAGGGCCTTAGTCACTAGGGGCACACTATTGTGGTTACTCCAGAATTAGATAATGGAATAGCAATGAAGTTTATATATTAATCATAAAAGTAGAGTTACAGTGATATCTCTTTAAAGAGAGTCGATGATAAAAGTTCAGATTGCAACAAAAAATTCTATAAAACAACAATAATCTGCCCCTTCAGCTAGAAACGCTATCCCTTTTTATAGTGGCCAGGAAGAAATACCAAAAATATAGATAGCCTTGAGGTAGAGATCCCTCAGGATCAAAGGATGCTAAGGGATTCGCCATATCTTTGATCTTCAGTTATCTTTTCGTCCTCTTGCACTGATGTCGTGCTTCTTCTTCCTTTTCCCGGTCCATCTGCTCCGCTCTTGATCTCCTCATCTGGATGCAGTTTCCTATCAATGGGACAACAATTTTTTTTGTGTTGTCTTTTCCTCCAAAATAGTGATTTTCTATTTTCTTCACTTTCTACATAAAAAAAGACAATAATTAATCATTTTGCATTAATCACAATTCCCCTTAATTATGTCATAATCCTTTATCATATGATCATCTTAGAATGTAAAGAAGTTACGAATTAAAGGAAAAGATAGAGAAATAAGTGGCAATTACATACATTTTCTAATGCTCAACACACCACTCTTCTTACCCTTTCTTCATGCCCTCATGAAAACATTGTAATTGACATGCAAAGCAGTTAGGGAATAGGTTGGAGAAGGATTCTCAATCAACGGTCTAGAACCATGATTCCTAGCTAAGACTTCAAAAATATGCCCTGTCTGACCTTTAGGCAATTCATATAAGGCTCTATACCCTAGTGCAGGATACCAAATGGTTGGACTTTGAAACCTACATCCTAACCAAGACGGGCCTTCTCTCAAAATGAGGTCACCATAGATAACCAAGTGGTCAGTAGCTAGCTTAAAATTCTCATAATTGAATGGCTGTCTGTTTTGGATATTTCGATTGGAAGTCTGGTATCGAAATTTGGCTACTGCTATGGCAAGGTCTTTGATTGTTAGGAAGTATTATACCCCTTGCTAGATGACTACTGTGTGAATAGGTCCCAATGTCTGGATCACACCCTTCATTCTCATTAAGCTCCTATGTTTATTCCATAGTTGCAATGGGTTTCTAGGTTCACCCCTTACCCATAGATATAACCCATTCTCCTGTCTCTAGAAGGTATTGTAGGCTTTAAGCCACTTTATCTGATTAACAACAAATGAAATAAATACTTGAAGATGGATATCACCCAAAAAAGGGCTAGGGTTCTTTTCTGTTTCTCCATCCAACACAAGATTATGTAAATAAAACTCGCATAATAGTCGCTGCACTTTCACCCCATAATGCTTACAACCGTTTATGAAATCATCAATGGATTTTATCTCTATAGGCACCCCCACCTTAACAGCCTTGACTTTCAATTGTAAATACCTTTCCATAAAAAATAAAGCATAGTTTTTGGCAGGTGCCCTACATGCTAGAACATCAATATACAAAGAACATAATGTATCCATTTGATTCATAACTGTGTCTAGTCTATGGGTTACCTTCTTAACTTTCTCCTTTGCCCTTTTCCATCCATCAAAGGCCTTGCTCTCTGATGCATTGATGTTCTTTAGCTGCTATTGTAATTTCTAATATTTCTCTTGAGGAACAGTTTCCTCTGTGAGCGTTTCTATTGTTTGTTGAGCCTGTGCCAGATCTTTTTGCAGTTTCACTATCCTTGGGTCCTTATGTAGCTTGACATTTTTGGGCTGGAGATCTACCTAGATCTCCTTACTGCGGCATTTGTTTTTTATGGTTTGTGTTTCCTTCTCACGAACTATCCGATTGGTTGTGCTACTAGAGTATAATGCCTCTCTCTGAGCTTCCTTGTCACAGACTAATTTGTTTTCTGTTTGTGCTTCTACATTTGTAATAGCCACATGTTGTTCCTTGCAGTCCTGGATAACAGGTTTCACTTGAGTCCTCTTGGTCTTCTTCTTATGGGGTTTTGCTTGGGTGGCTGCATGATTTTCTCCAGGGGTTCTTTTTGAGCTTTCCCCATTTTTAGGACCCTTATTTATTGTCGAAGTTGTTTAACTACATTAAGGAATCTCTATTGTTCCTTTCACAACTTTTTGATTTCATTTGTTTTCTTAGAAGGGACAATTGTTTCTTTTCTTGGGCCTAGGTTTTGTATTTTAGGGATTGTACCCTCACCTTGGCCAATTTCCATGTTTCCTGTTTGGAACATTTCTTTAGTGTTCTCATCCTGTTGATTAGTTTTTTTAGGGGAAACAAACCCTGGATTGATTTTTTGTCTCCCAGACAGTTTCTCCTTCTACTTCTTCTTCATTGCACATTTCTTCAGGTGTACTCTAACTGGGAGTAGAGTGTTCATAAGATTTTTCTTCTTCATTTTACCCTCCTTCAAGTTATGGGGGTTGCTCGTCTTCTGAGTCGTGTATTTCTACAGGCTGGCTACTATTTCCTTGGGAATTTCCAAGCATTCCTCTGCTTCCCAATATGACAGATTGTCTTTGTTTTTGTGGTCTAACTAATGTGCTAGCAATGTGTTTTCATTTTGGGGTTGGTAAAGCCAGTCTCCCATCTATCGAGAAAATCAATTCCTCCCAACTACTCTGCTGTTGGGCAAGACTGTAACTGACTATCAAATGAATTAAACCATGATGGCTTACTACTAATTCTACATGGCAAGATTTTCTTATACTTCGGGAAACATCATGCATTAAAGAATTTAAGTACACAGGAAAATTCACAACACATTTTTGTTTTAATACAACTAATAGTTTGAGATGGCACGCTCTTACCACGTCTCTTCTGCCATCGCAAGTAATGTAGCTTTGGAGAATTCTGGCCAATTCTGCACAAGGCTCTCCCAGGGTTGACGGTAGGACTCAAAGAGAATGAACACCTGTGGTTCGTTGTGAATTGATCTGCCTCCAATTTTGTTCAAGCTTAGCACACTGTAAAAAAAGCACAAAGATGATGACGAAATAGCAAGTTGTTCGAACTTCAGATCACTTTTAAAAAAAATAGAGAAGACAATGGAACAACAAGCTATTCAAACTTTAGCTTACTGTTAATTTTTATAGAGCCAACCCACAAAAATGGTTTTGGAACAACAAGCCATGCATACTGGGAAATACAATACGATTAGATTTGCTATTCCTAAGTTTTGATGGAGTCATAATACCTCCAAATGATGAGTTGACATATATTCCAGTGAATTATCGAGATCACCCACGCCCCCTGAAATGTGATAGGCCATCGTCAGCCGTCAAATAAAGGAGCAGCATGCTGAATTGCAATCGTATAGTGGAATAAAGGAACAACGTATAGATCCATGACATGTTTACCAAAATGAATGGATTACTAAAATCGGGGCTTATGATGGAAATCGCTAATAAATATGGAAATACCGTGATATGATGATTTAAATAGAGGATATGAAAGTTGATGTAAGTAAAAGTTCTTATGCAGTCATTATCCACTTTAACCATTATGATTGATTTATAAATTATTTTCATGTATAAAAGGTTCGAAAGGGTTATATAACATAATTTCATTTGAAATCACTATAAATATGTAAGAATAAGGGTTTATAATGACTATTGGTGTATGAAAAATATGACTTCAATACCATCAACAGAGCTGTATTGCCCACAGGTGTCCATACCCTTGACAAAGTTGCTTATTTCACCGTTCGAACCATAATCCTTTGTGTATGCCTAGGAAAGTGTTCTGCAACGTTAGAATGGAGGCCATTGTGTTGGCTTGGTACCCAGATGAATCACAATGCCATTCACCAGGAAGGAGTGAAAGGTGGGTAGGCCGACTTGTAATGAGACTTCCTGTTCCAAGGACTTTTTATTTTTCTGATGTTCCTCTTGGATCATATCCCTGTTGTGGTGGCCATAGTGGGAATGCCACTTCACTTTCTTCCTTATGATCATGGTAGGCTGGCTCTTGATGAGACCTCCTATCCTTTATCTGACAAAGCATGTTAGTAATCATATAGATATGTATATTTTATTCTTTTCTTCTTTCTCTTTTATATAGCACTTGCCTATTTATATGTAGATGGTGGCTCAACACTCCTTAAGAGTAGGGATGGTGAAAGAAGTTTAAACATCTCAATAGAGGAAAATATTCCCTTATTCTGATTCAATAATAATGATCAAAGAGAATTATGGGGATTTAGAAAGAACCAACATGATAAAAATAATCAATCAAATTGGTGTTAGTAAAAATAAAGAGAGCAAAGTGATATAAATAGTTGTGTCCTTTCCTCTTTTCTCTTATCAATTCAAAGCAATTTCTTTAAAGATAGCGATTTTCCTTTGGTTTGTTGATTTCAGTCTCCTCTAATTTTTGTATTATTGCATAAATGTATAGCTATGCCTTAAATGACCATAACTCACAAAAATCCTTTAAATGGTGAAACACACATTAACACAAAGAAAAGAGGAAGAAAAATGTACTCAAAAAGTGTTGATATTTAGATGGAACAACTGATGTTTCTCTAGAGGGACAACAAAAGAATATCTGCACACAAAAACTGTAGTTCCTTTAAGAGGAACAACAAGAAAAAGCAAAAAGACATACTTGAAACTGTTGTTCCTTAAGAGGAACAATAGTTGTTCCTTAATCAGAATAACAAATAAAGCAAGCGCAAAGTAAAATATCAAAAATGCGAAAAATGTTGTTCCTTCGAAAAGGGACATCAAAATAATGAAAAGTGTTGTTTCTTTGGGAAGGAAAAACAAAAACGAAAGCACTATTCCTTCAGAAAGGAACAACAGAAAATGAAAGGTGTTGTTCCTTTAGAAAGGAGGAACATAAAATGAAAGTGTTGTTCCTTTGGAAAGGAACAACGAAAATGCAGAAATGTTGTTCCTTCGGAAAGGAACAACAAAAATGAAAAGTGTTGTTACTTCGGAAAGGAATAGCAGGAAACAAAAGTGTTATCCCTTCAAAAAGGAACAACGAAAATGCAAAAAAGGTTGTTCCTTCGGAAAGGAATGACAAAAATGAAAAGTGTTGTTCCTTTAGAAAGGAACAACAAAAATGTGGAAGCGGTGTTCCTTCGGAAAGGAACAACAAAACGTGAAAGTGTTGTTCCTTCATAAATGAACAACAAAAAGGCGGAAGTGTTGTTCCTTTGAAAAGGGTCAGTTAGAAGGCAGGAATGTTGTTCCTTCTGAAAGGAACAACAAAATGCAAAAATTTTGTTCCTTCAGAAAGGAACAGCAAAATGGTGAAAATTTTGTTCCTTCGGAAAGGAACGACAAAATGCAAAAGTGTTGTTCCTTCAAAAGGAACAAAAAAATGATGAAAATGTTGTTCCCTTAGAAAGGAATAGGAAAATGAAAAATTGTTGTTCCTTCGAAAAGGAATAGCAAAATGGCGAAAATGTTGTTCCTTTGGAAAGGAACAACAAAATGCAAAAAGAAATGCAGAAATGCAAAAATCTGTATAGAAAGTAATTTATACAAGTGAAAAAGAAGAAGTTATGTACAAAATTTAAAAGCAATGAAATTACTTAGTGAACCAATGCTGAGGAAGAATTATTTCCCTCAGCAAGTATCTTTATATCAGAATCTTCCTGGAGTTGCTGGTAGAAGGATTCTCCAGTAAGTGGTTTATGGTACAGTTGCACTCGGTGGCCATTTGGTTTAAAGGTATGTCCAAATCCATCAATAGTAGTCAAAGTAATGGTGCCATTGTCATGCACTTTGGGGATTTCATAATGTCCAAGCCAGCGAGTCTGTAGTTTTCCCAGAAAATCCTGAAACCTGGAATCGTATAGGATTTCCCAATCTCCTTCATGGAAGATTTTTCTTTTTATCAGGGCGTTGTACCATATTGCTCTCTACTGTTGGTAGTAACATAGTCTGTTAGTACCAGAATATATGTTTTCTGATTTGATGATGGGTTGATTGAACCAACAAAATCGAGCACCCAACGCTCAAATGGTTTGATTGCTAGCTGTGGGTTTAAATCCATTTCATCAGACTATTCAAGGTATCCTGCTCTTTGGCAACTGTCACAGGCTTGAATAAGTTTCTTTGCGTCTTTAAAGATTGTGGGCCAGTAATACCCTGTTTGCAGAACCTTGTGACCAGTTCTTCGATCTAGAAAATGTCTGCCACATGGTTTATCATGATAGGCTTTCAGAATGTCAAATATTTCGTCTTCATGGATGCATCTTCTGGTGTGCATATCAGCCCCTGTATGAAATAGGTAGCCCCCAATCTAATAAAATTGGGTACTACGTTGGACAATATGTTTTCGTTCATTGGGGGTCAGATGCTTTGGTAATTTACCTACTGCTAAATAATTTGCCACATCAGCATACCAAGGTGTTTTGATAGTAACAACAAATAAATACTCATCTGGAAATTGATCTTCAACTGTTGTTGCATCCACAGGCTTTGGCATTTGTGAGAGAAAATAGGCTACACGATTCTCTTTCGCAGGTCGATCTTTTATTGTGATGTCAAATTCCTACTGTAAAATCAACCATATTGTTACTCTTCCATTTGTAATAGGTTTATTTTCTAAATATTTTATAACAGAGTGATTTGTATATAAAACAACAGGATATGCAATGATATAATGCCTAAATTTATTTACAGCATGTATTATAGCTAAAAATTATTTTTTAGTAAGAGTATAGTTTAGCTCAGCAGGAGACAAATTCTTGCTGATATAATAGATTGCATATGGTTTTTTGTCTTCTTCCTGCCCAAGAACTACACCAATAGGCGTGTCTGAAGCATCTGATGACATTTGAAATGGGAGGTCCCAATTTGGGCCTCTGAGCACTGGGGATGTTGACATAAGATATTTTAGATCCTCAAAAAGCATGGTTGCATTTATATGTCCAAACAAAATAAACATTCCCTGTTAGTCCGTATAGAGGTGCAATTATTTGAGAAAAATGTTCTATAAATCTCCTATAATAACCAGAAAATCCAAGAAAATTGCGTACCTTTGTTTGTGTGGTAGGAGTAGGTATTAACAAAATTATTTGAATTTTGGCTGGATCTACCTGTATTCCATCCAATGAGATATAATGAGCTAGGAAGAGTCCTTTAGTCATCATCATATAGCACTTTTCATGACTCAAGTAGAGCCTGGTGGCGATACGTCGTTGCAGTACCTTTTCCAATGTGTCTAGTGCTGGGTCAAAATCATCTCTGTATGGTGTGAAATCATCCATATATACTTTGAGACCTTCATTTATTAAATCGGAAAAGATGCCGAGGATGGCCCTTTGAAATGTGGCAGGGACATTGCACAGGCCAAAGGGTAGGACTCTATAGGCAAATGTTCCCCAAGGATAGGTAAAAGCAGTTTTGTCCTAGAATTCAAGGGTAATTTGAATTTGATTGTATCCACTGAAGCCATCCAACAAAGAAAATAATTTCTTTCCTGCTAATGTATCTAATACTTGATCAATGAATGGAAGGGGAAGGTGGTCTTTCTGGGTTCTTTGTTTAATTCTCTTTAATCTACACAAATCCTCAACTTTCCATTCTTCTTTGGCACCACTAGTAGTGGAGAGACCCACTTCCTATCAGAGATTGGATAAATAAAATTTACATCCAAAAGTTTTTGTAATTTAACTTTCACAATGTCTTTCAGGTGAGTGTTGAGTCTCTATTGGGGTTGGCGAATGGGTGTCACATATTTTTCTATATAAATGTGGTGCATACACAGTTGGGGATCGATTCCCTTCATGTCCGAATAAACCCATGCAAAATATTCCTTATATTTTCTCAATAGTTGGACCAGCTTTTCTTCTTGCTTAGGAGTCAGGTTATTATTTATGTTCAAAGTTTTTCCTGGCTCGATCTCTATAATCTTGTTGTTTGAAATAGAGGTAGTGGGTATTGTTTGATCATGAGTGTCTTTGAGAGAATCTTCTTCTAGTTCATTGTCAAATGTTGCCTCTATCATGTGACATTATTCATGGGATCTAGATTTGGCTTGGTTAATGAAGTTGTTAATAACATCATCCTTTGTTTGATCTTCAAAATCGAGGGCGTCTTCTATGGTTAATGGGAACCTAATGTTTTCTGTGAGGTATGATATAGGATGTTTGTTAGTTTTTATTATTGTTACACTTGGCTGGGCTGGAGGGTATAGAGCTAGATTCTTGATATTACTCCCTCTGGTTATGGTCATACTACGTTGTTGGTAGCCAATGTAAGCATCAGCACTCGCAAGCCAAGGTCTGCCTAAAAGTAATGGGTGTCCATTGAGTCAGTTTTTAGGGTTTATTATCAAAAAATCGACAGGATATTCCCAGGAATCAATGGATACCATGACATCATGTAGTGTACCTTCTCGCCTAACTACTGATTGGTCAGCCAATTCTAATAAGTTGGAGGTTGGTTCTACTGATGTAATGCCTAGTTTTTGACAAGTAGTGGTTGTTAAAATATTAATTGCAACCCCTAAATCAACTAAGGCATTAGAAAATGTTTGTCCATTTATTTTCAATATCACTATTGGATATCCTGGGTCTTCATATTTGACAGGTGCTTCTACTCTTGATAACAGATCAGATAGGGTGCCAACTACTTGTACTGATGGGTTATTTGTTATTCTCCTCCTTGGTTTTTTTATACATCGCTCTTTGATGGTTTTTTCATATATGAGGATATCTTAGACAGCTTGGAGGAGTGGGAATTTTATATACGAATTCTTTAGTCATCCCAGAATATCAAAGTCAAGATGTTCTATAGGGTGCGGTATGATTAATCATTCTGGGAATGGGGGAGAAGATGTGGTTACTTGGTCATGAGTCTACTGTCTAACCACATCTTCTTCCTATAATGTTTGTTATGCGGGTAACTGATTTTCGACTTGAGCATGTTTGTCTCCCTCAGTTTCTATAATGCACCTACACCTTAATTGAAGGTCGTTGCATCCCTTATATCGATTTCTAGTTTTGGTGATTCGATTATTTGAATTCATTAAGCGAGTGTGTTATTTAGGCCAGGGTTGGGTTGGGCTGGGAGTTGCGGTCTTAGGTTGGACTGGGGATTTTGTTGTAGTGCTGGCAGTGTAGGTTGAGGGAGTGGGATGGTTCCTGCTGGCTGATTCATCAGTCTTTGCCAGTTTGTCTGCCAGGCTTGACTCTGTGAAGTAGGAGGGGACGATTGTGTTGGATATGCATTTTTTTGCCAATATGGTAGAGCATAAGGAAAACTAGGCCAATTAGATTGTCTTGTTTGATTCATCCATGGAGATGATGAAGGAAATGGTTGTTGTGACAACTTGAGAAGGGAGGTTGATTTTGCCATTGTATTATATTGCTGAGCATGATATTGCAGAGGTTGGAAAGAAGAAGATGGATCGGGGGACATACTTGATTGTTGCGACTGCCATTAATGGCACTGATTAAGTACACCAATTCTTATTCTTCTTACACTTCTTTGTATACTTCTTTCAGACCAGGAAGTGAGGGGTGGTTTTCCGTAGAGTGTTATTTTTTACAAATAGTGCAGACTTGAACTGCATGTAGTGGGCACTCTTTGTTGCTGTGTTTCTTTCTACATCTGGGGGAAAATATTATCATATTTTGTTTTGCTTCTACTTGTTTCTGTTTCGCTTGCATAATATTGAGCTATGTTGTCAAAGTCCCCAATATATCAGTTTTGAAATTCTCCAGTAAATTTCCAATTTTTGCACGAGTTACTCATTCTCCAGCGATCTTATTGTCCCTTGTGAACCTGTCATGTTTCGCTGGTTTTAGCCTTGTGCTGCCTCGCGAACTCCTGATACATAAATCAATGATGTTAGCAGAATATTCTTGATAGATATCTCCTTTTCCCATAATATTTAGTGTTTCAATCCATTGTTCCTTCATGCCTTTAATTAATGTTGTTTTTAGTACATTGTCAGGTAAGGGTAATTATGCATAAGGAGATCTTTAAAGATTATACTAAAAACATTCAACATATTCTTCTAGTGTCTCATTAGGTCTAGCCACCATCTAAAATATTTCATCCTTTAACTCTCTAGACCTACAATAATCCTAATACTTTTTCAGGAAAGCACCTTTCAATTGAGCCCAGTTGTTTATAACACCTCCACCTAACCCCATAAACCATTATAAAGCAGCCCCTTTTAATGTAGAGGGAAATAATTTCAGATTTTGGCAATCAGTGATATAGTCGTACCCTCTACATAGCACATCGAATTCAAACAAGAATGTGTCCAAAGCTTCCAATGTTAGGCCATGGAATGTAGGGATATGCTAGAGAGGAGTGGGCTTCATATGTACATTAACAACAATATATACAATAGGATACTGCAATGTGGAGGTTTGGGGGGTTTGCTAGTTCTAGGACATTTGGTCAAATATGTGCCAATATCCTTCTGGGATTTCGAGGATCATATTCCTAAGTTGGCTAGAAGGAACATGAATGGCTTTAATAGGGATGGCCTTAACAGCACTTCCTTTGTCTGGGATGATGAGAGTTCCTTGTTGAACTAATGTCTGGGGGGATTTTATCTCTTCAGGTTCTTCAGCTTCATTTTGGGTGATTTTTACAGCACTTCCCTTATCTGGGTTGCTTAATGGATGAACTATTACAAGAGGAGATCTTGGTTCTTCAGTTTCCCTTGTTTCTCCTCTTCCTTCGCAGAGATTACTAAGATTCCCTTCTTGTAATGGTTTTGGGCTAGAATTCTCAATTTCTCGAAAATCCTGCTCCTCTGTTTAGCTATGTACCTCAGCAAAGGCTTTAGATGGTGATTCTGTGGACTGAAGGGAACTAGTAGGTTGACTATAAGCAACATTTCTAGGTCCTACTGAAGGTTGAGATTCTGCTTTTTTAAGGATTTCGTCTATAAAGGTCGATCGGCCAAGGGTCACCGCCGCTTAGCTTTATCAGGCTTGGGTAGTGGTTTAAAATTATTTTTAGGCTTTTTCTTCTTATTCATACACACAAATCATATACTTAATTTCTACTCAAAATAACAACATATCTGCAAGAAAGCCGGTGGGGAAGTAGGGTTGTTACATGCTCCATACACAGGTTCTTACCTTCCTTTTTTAAAACCCAATTCTCCCCTAGTAGGTACTTACACTACTCTCTCTTCAAAAGAAAAAAATGGCTACATTCTTCCCTAGAAACGACGCCAAAAATGTTGAGCAGTAAAAAAGCTCTTTTTAACCTCTATTTACCCTACATTAATTATCAATCCAGGCACGATTTTTTATCTCAAGAGTGTACTCAGTCTAAGGTGGTCACTTGTTTGAGAGTAATGCTAGCAGTATAGTGTTCTACAAATGTAAATAAATGTTGGAAACAAACTCTTAATGTAATGGGAAGAAACTGAAATGCTTGAAACTAAATCATTCACTTAAGAAACTATAACAATCATCAGTCAAGGATGCAATAATGAAAACTCTTTCCTTTGTAAATTGATGCAAATGAGAATCAATCAAAGACAAGATCTCCAATTTGGGAAGTAGATAACAATAGTCAATGATCACTACAGTTGTGGATCTTTCTTTTCACACCAAAGCAAGTGCTGGAAATAACAGAAAGGAACAACAACTAATCTATTAAAAAGATTGAACAACAATGCTTAATCTACATGAATGAATTAAGTAGCAATCTTAACCGAAAGGAATTGAACAAAAACCTTTAACCAATAAATGAATTGAACATCAACCTAAGAAAGGAAAGGAAAACCTAAGTCTACAAAATATTGAACGACAAACTTAACTATGAAATATTCAACAACAAGCTTAATCAAATGTAAACACACAGGGAATCTAGGATGATTGAATCAGTAATCTTATTTTAGCGTAATAAGAATTAACCACAGTTATCAGTGAAAAACAATTGCAATGATAGTGGAACAGTAATCTAATGAACAACAATCATGTTTATAAGTAAACCGTAGCTAAATGAGCAGCAACGCCAATCTATAAATGAAAAACAATATCAATCTATAAATGAACAACAGTGTCAATCTATAAATGAAAAACAATATCCAACTTAGATAGTGCGATTATTCTAGAATGAATAGCATAACATTTTTAGTTACAAAGAATAATATTACCATTCAATTACTAATTCAGCATAACATAGCAAGTCAATGAAATGTTTAAGAACAAAAGATTACTGAATAGAACAAGTAAAGGAAATCAAACAACACAAGACTGTAATCAGAAAATAATGATACAAAAAGTAAGTGGTCCACTAGGGCCAGACCCTTAGCGACCAGGGATGCATTGCTGTAGTTACACCAGAATCATATAACATAACAGCAACGAAGTTTATGTATTAATCATAAAAACAGAGTTACAGTGATTGCTCTTCAAAGAGAGTCGATGACCAAAGTTCAGATTGCAACAATAAATTCTATAAATCAACAATAATCCATCCCTTGGGCTAGTAGTGTTGTCCCTTTTTATAGTCACCGGGTGAAAATACCAAAGATACTGATAGCCTTGAGGTAGTGATCCCTCAGGATCAAAGGATCCCTCAGGATTCACCATATCTTTGATCTTCAATTATCTTTTCATCCTCTTGCGCTGATACCATGTTTCTTCTTCCTTTTCCTGGTCTGTGTGCTTCACTCTTGATCTCCTCGTTTGGATGTAGTTTCCTATCAAAGGGACAACAATTGGTTTTGCCTTGTCTTTTCCTCCAGAATGGAAATTTTCTATGTTCCTCACTTTCTGCATAAAAAAAGACAATAATTAATCATTTTACATTAATCACAATTCCCCTTAATTCTAGATTAATCCTTTATCATATGATCATCTTAGAATGTAAAGAAGTTATGAATTAAAGGAAAAGATAGAGAAATAAGTGGCAACTACATACCTTTTCTAATGCTCAACACAACTGAGTGCACAAGGCAAGTTGAGTCTTTAACTGTTGAAGCATTAATAAAGAGAAGTTTTATACCATTCCTGTGTATTCACTTATTGTTTTCTGCATTGAATGTATTGGGTATAAATTACAATTTTGTTGTTTATATGATGCACGAAAATATATGGTTGTGTTGATTAAGCAAATGTGAGATAACGTATCTATTTATGTGAAGTTAATGAACATATGTAAGAAGATAAGTAAGATATGCAGTGTAATTTGGGGAAATAGTGTAGATCGTTGCCACAGTAGTGCGAAGGCCACTGAACGGTTAGGGCTATGCATAGGCGATTATAACAAATCTCGAAGGTCTCGCAGGTTAGAATAGTGCATAAAGTAACATGCATGAAGGTAGGCACAATTGGACTAAATTGACCCCTTAGACATCTCGAGGGTGTGCGAACTTGGTTCCAACATTCCCCCATACTCCTTCAGGTGAGACTTCAATCCACACACCACGGGTTGATGCCAGAAGGGCTAGTAGTGTACAGATTTGTTTGGCTAATTAACTCTGAACCTAGGTCAGAGTCCATCAAGCCAACAAATGGTTCCGTTGTTGGGACTAGAATTTGCATAGAGATATTTGATGTCATATCATTGGAATCCATTTAAGAAGGAAATTGAAGATTGGTTGGATAGGAGGATTCATGAGTTGACGGCACAAGAGAGAAGGAATATGCGACTAACAAAACAAGAGTGGTTAGACTACTACCTATACATAGAAATCCACGAGATTTTTTTTACATCATTCCTACTGAGCTGTACAAGTGGATTGTGAAGCTAGCAGATAGCCAATGAAGCTGGCATCTTGATAGTCCTATTGTGTGGACCCCAAAGCTGGTGCATAGATTTGAAGCATTAGAGGATCCGATCACACGTGCTATTTATCACTAGCTCGATCAGATTATAGGAGGTTTCATTATTGAGTTCTTGGTAGACACTTCAGTTAGCTACAATGAGGTAGAGCGATGCTTTCTTAAGGGATCGTGAGGTAAGTATGTAAAGTCCCTGAATACTTGGATTAAAATGTTATTATGAGAAAAGAGGGTTATGCAATTACCTTAATGTTTGGGGCTACCAGAAGTGGGAAAACTTACAAAAATGAAGGAAATAAGGGAACAAAAACTAGCTCCTTGATTTCACCTCCGTAAGGGGATGAGGAAGAACTTGTGAGGTATTGCTATGAATTCACCTCCATCTTCACCTGTACCACCTCCGCAACCACCCCGAGTCAATATGGAAAGCACAATAAAGTTGCCTATGTTCAAGGGATTGGGAAATGAGGATCTGGACTAATTTTCGTTCATGGTAAGAGCCGTATGGGAAGCACAAGGAGTTATAGATGACAATATAAAGAAAGTGGCACTGGTTACTGCCTTGCAGGACCATGTGCTGACCTGGTATATTAAGCACTCCAATGATAATCCAAATTTAGGAGTCATAGATATCCAAGTAGTGCTAAATAGAGAATTTGGTAGGTCGAAGCCTGAAGCATAGTCGATCATTGGGTTCAAAGAAATCATGATGCTACCAGGTGAAACTCCTTGGTAGTTGGACCAGAGGTTGAATTGTATGATTCGCGAAGCTAATTTCAATCTGATAGATGGAAAAAATTGCGAATGGATTATAGCATCACTAACACCACACTTAAGGAGCATGTTATCACAACAAAATCTAACGACTCAGGCAGAGGCCTTAGAGATCACAATGAGGCTATCTGAGACCCTGATGTAGGATCCTAACTTGGGAGTTCAATAGATCCATGTGCAGTTGAAAACCTTATGCCTTGAGATGTAGATTCTGAAACAGGACAGGACAACTCGCCCAGAAGTGCGCAAAGAGGTGTGGTGTGTAAAACACAAGGGTCAGGGTCATGATAATGACCATTGCCTAGTGTTCGAAAATTACCTCGCGGGAGGAGGACTGATGCCATTAAGGTCAGAAGCACAAGCAGGACCTACCACAGTGCCTACTTTTTAGTGCTCGAGTTTTCAAATTGGAGGGAAACACACTACAGACAATTGTCATTTGTTACCAAAGTATACACAAAATTCGCAACAATTGTTCTATAATTTTTGTAGGTCAATAGGACACGATGAGTGCACTTGTAGGAGCTATGAGTTAATGATGGATAGAATTCCAACCTATAGAGTTTAGACTGAAACATGACCCCTAGACCATAATGTAGGAGTGGCGAGAACAAGATTTCAAGGGCGCAGACGAGGCCAAGGTGGAGGAGGACTTGGAAGAGGTTGTGGTAAGTTGATCTACTACAATTTTGGAGGACCAAGACATTATCCCCATGATTGTACGAATCCGACGTGACTGTCGTGTTTATATTGCACCTTGTTTGATCATTAAACTAGAGATTTTCCTACGTTGATAGCTAGGATGTGTGATAAAGGAGTATTACCACCTCCCTTGACTTAGAACCTATAGATGATGTGGTATGAGCTACACAAGGAAGATCTGAATGTGAACATTATGCTCCGAAGTGGAATTGTGCTGGGAGATGAAAAAGGAAAACAACCTGAAGATATTACTTAGGTTTGCAGAGCTCTGATGAAAGAAGTAGAGTTTGATTTGGAGCGTGCTCGAGAAACCTTTATGGAAGCTGAGAAGAGCTTCACTGATGCCTCCATTTCAGGAAGCAAAGATAGACCAGAACTGAAAATGGACCCATCTATGCCTATGACATTCCTGGAAACATATATGAAGTTACTACGTGACAATAAAGCTATGAAACGATTACATGAACTCATTAACAGATGAGCTGGGACCACGCTAGGAGAACTATGTGTAGTCCATAAGATTGGAAAGAATTAGATGAGGACGGGAAGAGAAATGAGGTTAAATGTGTAGATTGGAGAATATGAGATGGACCAAGTAATTCTGGATTTAGGATTAGACATGAGTTTTCTGGCAAAGAAGACATGGGAGCGCATGGGGAGGCCTATGCTGCAGTGGTCTCCTATTCAGCTGCAAATGGTGAACCAACAAAAAACAATACCCATGGGGTGATTGCAGGGAACCACTATGGATATTAAGGGAGTGAGCATGCTAGTAGACTTTGAAGTAATAGAGATTGTTGAGGACAACAATCCCATTCTGGTGAAGACTAAGTAGGTAAATACTGATACAGAGGTGGAACCTAAATTTGTAAAGATTGGAGACTATTGGGATGGCCTGATGGTGGATAAGGTTGCTGAATTGCTCCGTGAATATCAAGATTTATTCCTGACTAAGTTTACGGATTTGAAGGGAATAATCAGAAATTTAGGGGTAATGAAGATCACTTTAAAATCTGACATGAAGCTAGTTATGCAATGACCATATCACTTAAATCCGAAATACAAGGTGAAGGTCCACGTAGAACTAGACAAGATGCTCGAGGTAGGCATCATCGAGCCAGTGGAGGAATCTGATTAGGTAAGCTAAATAGTGATACAAGAGAAGAAGTAGTTGGAAGAAATATGAATATGAGTGGATCTTAGAAAGTTGAGTGACACGTGTGTACATGATCCATTCCCAACTCCATTCATAGATGAGGTGTTGGACAACGTAGGCAGTTAGGAATTATATTCTTTCACTGATGGGTTCTTAGGATACCACTAGATCAAGATCGCACCGGAGGATACAAGTAAGACAAAAATCACGACTAAGTGGGGTATTTTTCAATATACTTTCATGCCATTTGGATTGAATAATGCCCCTACTTTATTTTCGTGTGTAGTCATTGCGGAATTCGGGGAATATATTCATAAATAGGTCTATTTTAACGACTAGACTGTATTTGGGCTGGTTAAGTACCATGTAGTGAACCTGCGGTTGATGCTGGATAAATGTTGAAGATACCTAATTGTGCTAAACCTCAAGAAGTGTACGTTCCTCATTGCTTTTGGGAACCTATTGGGGCATGTGTTTTGTAGACAAGAGCTTATGGTACACCCTGCGAAAATTGCCATGATTCTGAATTTACAAGCTCTGCGGAGTGCAAAACAGTTGCACACTACTTTGGGACATATGAGGTACTACAAGAAGTTCATCAAAAGTTATGCCCAAATCACTACACCAATGGAAAAGTTGTTGAAAAAGGATGTCACATTCTATTGGAATGATGACTGCAAGAAAAACCTGGATGTATTGAACGAAAAGATGGTCACTGCGTTGATTTTGTTCCTCCTTAATTGGGAGGAATAATTTATTGTCCACGTTGATGAATTGAGTATAGCACTTGGGGCAGTATTAACATAGGGGGGTGGAGAAGGCTTGGATCACCCTATAGAATTAACAAGTCGCATATTATCTAAAGCAGAAAAGAATTATTCCACCATTGAACATGAGGGACTGGCTATGGTGTATGCGCT
>APFE031698055.1:12086-31691 GCA_000404065.3 Pinus taeda | reverse complement strand
CTCCACCATTTGTCAATGTTACTAGTGAATTTAGGGTGGGAGATCCAGGCGTTTTCAAACCTGAAAGGTATATTTCTTGGTGTTCCCATAAAGGTTGCCTCCAATTGTACAGGCCAGTGATCTGATCCTCCAAAGGGCAGAATGGAAGCTGTCATGGCAGGGCCTGTGAGAATGAGGTCCTCTGAAATAATAAATCTATCAAGTTTGGAGGAAACTTGAGAAGATTCTCCCCTCTTGTTGTTCCAGGTGAAGGTTCCATTTATTATTTCAGTGTCCATTAGCCCCATGTTCATTATGAAGTTCTGGAAGGCCATGGAGTCTCTTCCTAATTGTCTAATACCACCTTTCTTCTCTAAAAGAGATCTTATCACATTGAAATCTCCTGCAATGATCCAAGGCATATTTGGGTGTCTTGCTCTAAGATCCTCAAGGGAGATGAGAAGTTTGAGTTTATCTGCTTGCTTCTGAGGTCCATAAACATTTGTGATCATATATATTACCTTATCAACTATAACTTGACATATCATAGAAATATAGTTCCTGGATGCTTCAGCATCCAGGATGGCAAATTTATGTGGCTCCCACAGTGTGAGAATCCCCCCCGCCGATTTGTCTGCTTTCACCTCTAGATACTCATACTTGATTAGCCACTTATTGTGAATTTCTCTAATCTTATCCATCGAGCATTTTGTTTCTTGAATAAAAACCATATCTGGTTTTTCTTCTTTAATTCTATTGCTGAGAATTCTTTGTTTCCTTCTATTGCTTATGCCTCTAATATTCCAAGTTGTGAGCTTCATTGTGAAAGGTTAGTAAAAGAATAACTGGTAGGATCTTTCATCTTACCTGAGTTAATCAATAATTGTCCACATTCGTTCAGTAGCTCATTCTGTCTTTTTCTTCCTCTTTTCCTACCTGAGTTCTTTGGAGATTGTGCCTATACATTCTCCATCATTTTGACCCCACTATGCTCCTGGCTTTCATGATATCTTTTAATTCCAGCTCCCTTCGATTGTGATCTCCATAGAAAGAGTTGTTGTACTCTGTCATAATCCTCTTTTGGCAAGGAGTCCACTCCTATGGTCGTCCCTTGTTCGAAAATTTTTTCTAGATCTAGATTTTCCTGTCTATAATTTCCTGTAGTTCATGATCCTCCATACCCACTTCACTTGGAGTCATATCTAGATCGCTACTTATCTCCATGCAACTTGGTATATCATCCTTTTGTTGGTTGTTTATTGTGATACCTTCCATGTCATCTTCCTTTTCCTTCTCATTTATTATTTTCTCCTTATCCTGGACTGTTTCCTTAATCCCCTCTTCTTCCTCTAGGATCTTAAACCGATTATGCCTTGAATGTCTATTCTCATTCGTCTTCTTTTGTGGACGTTTACCACCCATGCCTTTGCGCCCAACCTTGGTGAAACCCTCATGAATTTTATCCATAGTAGTTTTCATATTTCCTTCCATATTATTTGTTGGGAAGTCTCTGAATAAATGCCCATGTTCATGGCATTTGTGGAACCTGAATGGGATGTGCTCATAGTCCACAATTTGCACCCATTCCTCATCATATACTTATAAAATTATTTCTTCTAGAAGGGCTCCTGACAAGTCCATCTCCACACATATTCGGGCGAAGGATGTATATTTTCCTTTCAGAGTTGCCTCTGAGATCTTTAGAAAGTGTCCCATCTTGTTGCCTATTGTTTTTAGAGATTCTGGTAGCCAATAATTGAGAGGAAGGGAGTATAATCTAATCCATACTGGTATTGATGTAATCGTTTCATGTTCCGGGACAAAGTTGATCATCCATGGCCACATGTAGAGTCCTACAACAGTGTACAAATATGGCCCTCCTTCAAATACTTTGTCTTTATCCTCCAGGCTTGCGAACACCACTGTGAAAAAGCCCTTAGATCCCAAATGAAGGTGTAATTCTCCCTTTGGCTTCCAATGACTCCTTATCCAGATGTGTAGCACCCTCTCTGTTGGCCATAACTCCATGAATTTGCATATGATCACATGTTCTGTCATATGATCTCTATGTGCTTGAAGCGTTGGATAACTCAATATGACCTGAGGAATGGTGCTTGACTTGGGTTTGCAAACCCCATTAGTTCTTATGGAAGTAGGTTTTTCACTACTGCCTCCATTCTCCTCCTCCTTGTTTGTGTCCAGTTGATCTCCTTCCTATTCCTGAAGTCTGTTAATTCCCAAATTTCCCTTGCTTCTTGCCTCTAAAACCCATTCCATCGGTTTTTTAAAATGTTGCTTTCCTTTATCCTTGCTTCGATTTGTAACGACCTAACTCTAGGAGGGAGCCACACTCCCCCCTATGCAGTCTGCCATGGTACCCAAACTCAAAACCCTAGTGCCAACTCCAACCCCAGCTCCTAAGTAAACGATCTTTGCTTTGCAAGATAATCTTTTCCTCAAAAAAATTCTATTGAAGAATTTCCAAAATTTCCATAGAGTGTAAATACATTTTTCTAGATGATAGATATTCGATTCGACTACGCTCATAATGTAAGGAGGGTTCATTATTTTCCATTAAGAAAAGAAAAATAAATTATTAAAACCTTTAAAATACTTGTAATAAACCCACCCTAAAACTTTTAACGTACTTGTAATAAACCCACCCATAATGAAATCAAAAGATTCAGTGTGCCATAATCTATATGCATTAGGAATTAGAATGAAATTATCATGAAAATATTCATTCTGTTATATTCTTTGCATGATTATCTACACGTGATTTGTATGCATTGTGAGAAATGGGAGGTCATAGTGGGGGCTTAGGCCCCCTAAAAAATATTTGGGTGGTTTTTAATGTCCACTTTCAACGATTTTCACTTTTGGTGGCTTTATGGCACGTAATTATTGTAGAGCATGGTAATGCAATTCTAAAATAACTATATAGGATTAATGTATCTAGGGTTAGTGGATACCACATAATGTACATATTTTATTGTAACATTTTAAAGTAATATTATATACTGAAAAATATTTTGAGTTTTCTAGATTTGGATTTCTAGGGTAAAATCTCTATTTTAAATGTTTGTCTAATCCATTAAATTTTTCTTTCTTTATTTTTTTCTCTCCCATTGATTTTGAAGAGTCGATTGTTGATCACTCTACCCCTTTTTTCATTGTTTATACTCAATATCTCGGTACACATTACATTTCCAATGTTTATTTACTCTCCGCCTTTGACATCAATGACAGAGGGATATAAGAGGCTAATCATATTATTTTTTGTTGAACATAATTGTTTCTACCACTTAAATCAAGTGATACCAAATGAAGAGAGATAGAGAAAAACATAGGAAACATGCAAATTTTCCATCGCATAATACACTATAATACACTTTGCTCCCCTTAAACTTTTTCTTATCCTTTCGATACAATTATTTTTCTTTGGTACTAATTAAATGAGTTGTAATATTGTACCAATCCACAATTAAAGCTACTCCAAAAGTCAAATATAATATTGCACCAATGGTTGATCCAAATACCAAGAGCTCTTCCTTTTTATACCAATTAACCAAGTTGCATTTCTATTGTCATAAAACTGAGCCATTGCATACTAATTCCAAAAGCCAAATCATTCCCCTACCTTAACATGAAAAGATAGTTATGCTCATTACTATTTAACCTAATTGTGTTAGCCATTTATAAAATTGAAATAAGACCAAAAAAAAGATTTGAAAACTTTTCATTTCTTGTTTTCCTTGAACAATCAACTACCTTTGAACACATGCTACTGCTAATATTGAATCTCCACCTAAGCTTATTCATTATTCTTCTCTTTGACCTCCTAACATACACCTATTGTTGACAAAACATGACATATTCCTTCTTTCCTTTTTCTTATTATATATTCCTATGAATTTGTCTTTACTTTTGACACAATCTTCTGACACCGTATTTACTTCAATTAACTTGTTCATATTGCTTTCTATCCAAACGAACTTTACATACTTCCCTCAATATATCTTCAATGGAACTTTCAACTCACCATTATTGACTTGTAGCTCATCATCAATGATTTGTATCGTCTTTATGTTGAGGTGTTGTTGTCCCTCACTTTTATTTTACTAATGTGGTAAGAGAGATAACATTCTCATAATACAATCTTTCAATTTACATTTAGTAATGACATATGCATCATTTCAGGTCCTAGTTGATGTTTCTACAATTTACCACATTCTTCCTTCCTTATTTTACATCCTTTAGATGTGAATGTCACCTCCTTTTTTTTATCAACCATTTGACTTACACTAAAACATTTTTGTTTAAACCTTCAACAAACAAGACATCTTTAGCCTTACTTTTCTCATTGTCAAGGCAAACTAGTCCTTTTCCCATTATTTTAGATGGTGTATTGTCTTTGAGAATGACACTAGAATTTTTTACTTCCTTTAGTGAGACAAGTTTTCCTTAGTCTCCTGTTATATGACTTGAGCAATGAATATCTACATACCATTGTTCCTCTTTACCTTGACTACATAGAGATAAAATACATTTTCTCCTTTATATATTTTTTCATTTTCCATGTCCTTGTGCTTTCTTTCAACTTGTTTCCTTTCAATGGATTAGTTGGGCTACTTTTACAGTCACTTCCTTGGTTTCCATGATTATCGTATTTGAAGCCTTCAGAGACATCCAATAAGGGAGAAAAATAGTTGTAACTTAATACCACCTTCATAGGAGTAAGTCGATTTATTCCTTTCAAAGTTACATGAGGAGAGCCTTCTTGAGGAATTCATCCTTCTACCATTTGTTTGTTTCTAAATTTTCTATAATTGGCTTTATGATAAAAATAAAATCTTTGTTGATTTATTACTACATTTAGAATGCTTCCTTTACTGCTAATATGAATATGTAATTTTTTCAGTCCTTATCTTGATTTGTACCTTTGTTTGCATAGTTATTATCTCTTTTCCTATGGATTGAATGCACATTCTCCATATTCCATGGATTTCCTTGAACTTGAGCATAGATTACAAATTCACACTATTCTACTTCTTTATGCCTCTTTTCCTTCAATTTTTTTTCTTATTCTAATAGGAAGGTCTGATTTTTCAAATTCTACACTCAACTTCTTTGTGCCCATAATTTTTACAATTATAAAATTCAATGTAATTGAGAAAAGGAGAAAAGAATTTTCTTCTTCTATGAATACACCTATGGGGATTTTCAAGTATCTTGTCCCTAATTCTTGACGAGTAATAAGGCTCATTTCTAACATGATTATCTCTTAGATAGACTTTACAGTGGACAACTCTATGACCAAAATTTGTACATTAATGACAACTACCATAAAAAAATATTTAGGTACATGGGGACAATTTTTCTTTCTTGATATGATCTGTTGTTTCTTTAATATATTTACTTTTTTAGGGATATCGGGATTTTGTTGAATTCTTTCTTGACCTTCTTAGTTGTTTAGACCATTGCAAATTTCCCTCTTTTGATGTTGATGATTTATTTTCCTTAGCTACATTGATGTTAGGTCCTTTGATTTCATTAACATAGCTAATTGGATCTTTTCCTTCAACCTTGTTGGTGCTTGATTCTTCTTCATAACCTAGACCAGTCTTGATGAGAGGAGATCTTTGACAACTACGATTACCATTTAAAATATTGGTACTCTTATCAAAATTTTGATATTGAGTTATCTATTCATTGGTCTTTTCTAAATCATTTATCAATGATACAATCTCAACTTCTAATCTCTCACAATGACCATATCCTTCAATCAGTTGGCTAGTCGTCACTTCTTCCATTCTTTTGGTTTCTACTAACTCTATTTTCATAATAATCAATGATGAAACTTTAGATAGGTTTCCTCATTTCTCATGATACTTGGATAACTCCTTTCTTAAGGATGCATTCTCATATTGTAGTATTTCATAACTCTTTTCCTTATTCTTTAGCTACTTTTATAGGATTTCTTCAATTCTTTTTGCTTCTTCTAGATGGACCTTTTTAAGATTCATTGATTTTTTATCAGAAGAATGACTTTCCTTTTAACCATGTTTCAATTGTTCCTTCATTCTTATTTTATCTCTTTTGGCCTTATTTAACTTATCTAGAGAAGTAATCACATATCCTTCAAGATTTACTTATATTATTCTTCATCTAACTCATTAGGGGAACTAACACATTCACATCTAAGGTATATTTCAATTTCAACTCCTTTTGCGTCTGAATCTGATATCTGTTTGTCATTGGCTTTAATTTCTTGAACAATATGATAATCCTCTATAGTCATAAGCATAGATACTTCTTCATCACTACTATATGTATATCTATCTCTTTTTTCGACGAGCAACCATCTTCTAAGGAGTAAAGGTTTTTCTTATTTAGCTCATAATATTTTCTCTCAACATCATGTTTTTCTTTATCAATACCATTTATGAAATTGCATATAATAATTTAGAAGAAAGATAACTTATTCTTCTACAATTACGAAATAAAATAAACTTGCCAATGAATTTCACTTCTTCCCCATCTTCACTACTATCTATCTCGACATTTGATAAATCACTAGCATTGTGACCTATTTCTCTATATTTGAAGCATTTAATAAGTTTCTTACATTTTTCTAATATCTTTTGTTGTCTCCTTATGATCTAGCCCTTGTTCTTATACAAGTCATCACTTAATCAATCATGGTATTTGATCTTCCTTAAATATTTGTGTACTTTTTCCTTCTAAGAATATTTCTTGACTTCGAATGCCATGTGAGCATCTTCGTCATAGCTGCATTGTAATTTATTGCATATCTCTTTTGCAGTCTCACAACAAATTATCTTGTCATAATTTTATTTAGATAACCCATTCAAGATTTTCTTCATAAATTCAGTATTATAATCATTATTCTTTCCATCTACAACAAATACCCATGCATCCAACCCAATATCCTTTAAATAAAGTTTCATTCTTTCTGTGAGAGTGCATAACCTGATCCATTTAATAATGGTACTCCATATGGGAAAGCTAATCTTGGTTAGCCATGATCCCTTGAGATATGCCTTCTAGTGGTCACAAATTGTTCTCAAATTTCTCTTGAATGGATCGACTTTGATACCCATTGTTAGAAACTAGGATAATGTTGAGAGAAGGATGAATTGGTGTTATACGAATTTTTCCAATCTTTAATATTATTGAAGTTATCACTAACCAATCAGAGAACAACACCATTGATCAAACATCATACACATATGAGACACATACATTTACATGGAAACCCATAAATAGATAAAACCAAAAAAAATTCTTTTGTTTCTAATTTAGATGCAAGCTCCAAGCTACTATTACATAAAAATTTACAAGAACCAACTTGCAAGAGGCACCAACCCATTTTCAATTTTAAAGCACCCAGTTGCTAGTGGCACCAAACCCCACTATTTTCAAGTACCAACCTACTAGAGGAGAAAATCCCTTGATCGTTACGTGCACCAACCTAAAGGAAGAACCAACTCCTTGAAGTTTATAGGCAACAATATAAGGGAAGCACCCACTCCCTAATATGGAAGCACCACCCTAATTTTCCTATTAGATCCTTTTTTTATCCATTTTGAAAATCAAACCCATAGGCTTTATTTCAATTCAAATAGTTAGACTTATTTGTAATGATGTCAATTCTTCAGCTCTCACACAACTAGATATTTTATTGCAACACAAATATGCTCAAACCTCCAATATTTTATATTTTTGTTCTTATCTTATTTTAAGCTTTTATTATCTATCTCAAATAAGAATTTCTATTGTCTATATATATATATATACTCCCTTTTCATAAGAATTTTCATACTGTATCCTCTGGTATACTTGTCAATTCTTTATGTCATTTGTTCTTCCTCTACAATATGGTTCACACCTCTAAACTCAATATCTCTTAAACAAGAACTTAGCATAATATTATATTTTGCAATTTCTCTCAATGTCATTCATAAGATCCATTTCAAATATACACCAAACAAATTCATTTAATTTTCTAAATCATATAAGTTAAATATCCTCTTCACTCTTCATTCTTTCTATGATTTGTTCTTTAGGTAAAGTGATAAAGTAACCCTATCACAAAAAGATAAAAAATAAAAAATAAATAAATAGAAAGAAACTCAACCCTATTTCTTTGGTTCTATGTGTCGAATATCTTCAATTTGGTTCAAATGCACACTCAATAAACTTAGTGACACTAACTTAATCACCATTGAATTTCTATTTATAGTTTATGGTTTATGACACAATGGTTTAAATAGGCCAACATGACGATTTTACTCCCCCATGTAAATTAATAACCATGGGTTGCCACCCTCAATAAATTCAATGTTGAACCCATGATTTCCACTATCTTGTAATGTACATTTCTCAAAGGGTCAAGGCCACATGACGTGGTTCCAATCACTTTTTCCCTTGGGGGATTATTTCCTTGACCCATAGGACCATGTCCTTAACCATCCAAGGAAAATTTTTATTGATATCATGTTATCATCATGGTGACATCATCGTGTCACGTGGCACCCTCTGGGTGGTTCCATGTGTGATTTGGAACCAACCCACTTGGTCATCCAAAAGCACCATATACAAGTGATATGTGGCACCCTTTAATTTGGCCATGTGTATCCACATCATCGCCTTAAGCCATGAAATTTCTCTGTCACTACCACTTATCCCCACATGTGTTTCCATGTTATGATAGGGTCCATTTGGATGCCACCTGTGTTTCTTGTCACTCACCGCCCGTGCTTTTGAATGCACATTGATTGGACCAATTGGTAAGAAAATAATTTGGGTTCCTAGGCCAAGCACCATGTGACTAGGGACTATGACAAGCTTCCTTGTTTTCCAATGCTTGGTATTGATGCAACCTATGTGCCACATCTTTTATCACTTGTTCCCCTATGTCCTAAAACTATTTTTTGAATTTCATTAGTTGTACGGACCCCCAAATAGTGGTTTTATACTTGGTTGGGTGGGGGGGCAGGGGGAATATATTTGAGCCATCGATATTCATTAAAAGGTATGGTGTGAATTCACATCATGGATCCCTAACCCATCCTATTATTCCTTCACACAAGGAGGGGTTCATGATCAACAAGTGTCATTCTTCTAGGGGCCCAAAATTTTCAGACAATGATATGCCAGTCATAGCTGTTGATTGTTTATTTGACTGGCGGTATTTAATTTCCTCACGACATTGAATTTTGCTAGTTGATATGAAAGATCTACATGATGCACCTATGGTCACTTCACAACATGCACATTAAATAGGAAATTTTTGGTTTGGCATGATTTGTGGATATGCACTAAATTTTTAGTTTCACTAAATTTGGGGATTTCCCAATCTTTTGAATTTTGAGTTTCTATACAATGATGAGATCAACCTCTGTAAATTCACATTTGCATCTAATTCCCAAGGATTGAGTTTTGATCCCTCTTGAAAACCTTCACGAACACCTTGATCATTTTTACTAATAATCCTAGATCTTAAGTATTAGGGAGTTTATGCAGTGCAATATATTAGATATTATTTTGGGATTCAATTGTGTTAAGTAAGTCATTCATGTATGACCACTTCCATGGGAGGTAGTAGTAACTGACTAATTTCTCATGATTTTTGAATAGTTCACTTAGCACTCATTGCATCGTGTGATGCTCACAAGGGTAAGAAGTGGGATTGAAACTAGTGAAATGAATCACATAGAATTAATCATCACTTCCAAGGCTTGCACCTGGTAACCAAGACTTCTCGAGAGGTCACCCATCCCAAATCACCTCTATCTCAAGTGCGCATAACTGTGGAGTTTTCTCCACAATCAAGCCCACTTAGCTTGCTACCCCATTTGCAAAACCTTAGCAAGTATTGTGCCTCATGAACCATTCAAGTAGAGATCCCTTCACTGTTTTTGAATTTAAGTATTAGGGGGTTTACGTAGTGCATTATATTAGATATCATTTTGGGATTCAACTATGTTAAGTAAGTCATTCACATATGACCATTTCCATGAGAGGTAGTCGTAACTGACTAATTTCTCATGAATTTTGAATACTTCACTTAGCACTCATTGCATCGGGTAATGCTCACAGGGGCGAAGAAGTGGGATTGAAACTAGTGAAATGAATCACATAGCATCAATCATCACTTCTGGGGCTTGCACCCGATAACCAGGACTTCCCGGGAGGTCACCCATCCCAGATCACCTCTGGCTCAAGCACGCTTAACTGTGGAGTTTTCCCCATAATCAAGACCACTTAGCTTGCTACCCAATTTGTAAAACCTTAGCAAGTATTATGCCTCATGAACCATTCAAGTAGAGATCCATTCACTCTTTTTGAATTTAAGTATTAGGGGGTTCACACAATGCATTATATTAGATATCATTTTGGGATTCAACTGCATTAAGTAAGTCATTCACGTATGACCATTTCCATGAGGTAGTTGTAACTGACTAATTTCTCGTGATTTTTGAATAGTTCACTTAGCACTCATTGCATCGGGTGATGCTCACAAGGGTGAAGAAGTGGGATTGAAACTAGTGAAATGAATCAAATAGCGTCAATCATCACTTTTGGGGCTTGCACCCGGTAACCAGGACTCTCTGAGAGGTCACCCATCCTAGATTGCCTCTAGCTCAAGCACGCTTAACTGTGGAGTTTTCCCCACAGTCAAGCTCACTTAGTTTGCTACCCCATTTGCAAAATCATAGCAAGTATTGTGCCTCATGAACCATTCAAGTAGAGAATGGATGGGGTTTGAATGATGCTACAATAAGTAAAGTGTACATTGAATAATAAAAATACATCAAAGGCTATAGACAAATAAGGGAAAAAAACATGGGGTCCATGATTCCACAAGAGAGGAAAGAAAGAGGTCTTAGGGGCCAAGGAAGAACAATACTATTTTATTATGAATCTAGTTCCTTAAAACTTATCTTTAACAAAATTTGAGTCATGTTGTCCTAAATATTATCAACCTTGTTATTATTTTGCAAGAAAGATACATGGGCTTCTTAGGAAAAGATGTGGTACATTATTAGCATTCAAATATAATCCATGATCTTGACTATGCAAATGGTTGTTTTTGTGGGATTTTAATTCAATCAAAATATGTGTCTTAGAGCCTAGGATGTTGCACTAATGCTAAGTTAGAAATAATGGGAAATGAAGCTATGTGGAAAATTATGACCCTCTGCGAGGGAAATTATTATCATTGAGAAAACTAGTTGCAACGAAGAATCCCTGGAGCCCCTAGTAGTAATATTTATTGGCTAGTCTATCCTAGAGACTTGGAATAAAGTGGGATATCCTAAGGACTTCATGGTAAGAATAGAATCCCATTCAGTAGGTTGTGTAGGTTGATGAGGAAATACGTCTGGTGGATTTGGATAATTGCAAAAGTTTGTAGAAGGTAAAGTTTTGGGAATTGAGATATGTGAAAGAGTTAGATCCATCCATAGGATATTTCATGCTTCTGGACTCATATCCTTATCTTGGGAATTTCCATTTTATATAAAGATTAAGGGAAATAAAGAGCATAAAGTTAGGTGAAATGTTCTTTTTTTTTGTATCTAGTTAATGGTTAAATTTTCAAAAAGAAAAGTGTGATGATATATACATGATTATGTTAAATTAATGCTTCTAGGTAATGAATGGAAATGATTACTAGATTGTTCAATTATGTTTTATGTTTAAGTTTACAACTAGAAATGTAAATGAATTAATTTTGTTACACGAACCTGTGCAATCATATATGCATGCATGAATCATTTGATAACATGCCATAGAGGATTATTGTAATAGAACTATATAATTATGAATTTATCCCAATTAAAAGGTTGGGCATGTATAGAAAGGTACGAATGTAAGAGAATTGTAATTTTTTCAATGCCAAGAGGTACCCCTTAGCCTTTGCAAAGGACAAATTTTACTACATATGTGACAAAGGGGCATCATAAAAAGATCATAAATTCCTTCATGTGTGTGGAACATGGTATTATTAAATGTCTAGTTTCTTCATTTGAATTTGTGATATCCACATTAGTGGTCTACTTTAGTGAATAATTAGGCATTGTGATGTTCATCCAAGAGAAAATAAATGATTGCAATCAAGAATTTATACATGTTAAGAGAATGAAATTTTAGACATATTATTGAAATTCACAATTTTACTAAGAAGGGGAGTGAATCAATATAATGACAAATTTTACTTATTAATCCATTCAAACATCATAAAACATCTTTCCCATAAACTTAACAACTAATATGAGATATATGTGGAAATCATTATGGGATAAAACTATAAAACTTATTTATATGAATAACCTTATATATGCCAACTTACTATTACATCAATTTCTAGGCACCAACCTATAGGAGACACAAATCCCCTCTAAAGTTTTGTAGGAACTTGTTGAAATATGGCAACAAGAATATTCCAATTTAATTTGTCCTTGAATTAAAATCAAATTTAGTCTTAACAAATACTTGGAAATAATTAATTAATTTATTTTTAAATTAATTAGTTGGAGAAATTCAATTTGGAAGTCTTTCTGAAGTCATGCAAGAGTTATCCCTTAAATTAAGGAGATAAGATTGCGTTATATTTGAGTTGTAATTAGTTAACTTTGTTTACTAAGTTAAGTCCAGTTAAATTAGTTCCAAACTATTGGAGGAACTAATAGTAAGTTAACAATCAGTTGATGCATTAATGCACTCAACTAGTGCTACTCCAGTTAACTGAAGATTCCCTCATCAGAAACTCATGCACGTCTATTCTGAGAAAGACCCAGTTGAGATTAATGTTCAAGGAGTGTGTACTATGAGTTGCATGTGTTTTCTCATGGAGAAAACTCATGCATGCAGTCGAGGATTCATCCTTGAGGATTGCACAGTTTTGGAGGATTGGTTTTTCACTTGGTAATAGGAAAATCATCCACAAGGAACATCACAAGGAAATAGGAGCTTGGAGGGCAGAGAGGAAGGCCGGAGCGAAGCCAAGATTTCCTGTGAGCATTAGTGAGGATTGTACTAAGTGTTGGATAGTTGTGAGAGCTAAGGCTTTGTATAAATCCTATGTATTTCCACCATGTATGATAATACAATAATGTGGTTTTTTCTAGCTGAGGCTTTCCCCAAAAGTATTTTCATGTGTATTGTGCCATTGATTCTTCTTCTTCTGGTTATATTGTTCAGCTCGATCTTTAAGCTTCCGCAAATTGATATTAGAAGTAGGTTATAATATTCTGCTTTGATTTATATTGCATTATCGGGTTAACCTATCACAGATTTTCTACATGGCATCGAAGCTGTGAACAATATACTAAGAAGAGAATTCGAAGTTTGAAGTTCGGGGTTGCAGGTGCAAATTGAATCCATATCATACATCAAGATTGGCCAATGGTGTTCTATGGCTTGAGACTTGAGTATGCCTTGGAAGATAGATCAAATTACATAGCATGGAAACATAGAATGGAGGCTATATTAGAAGACAATAGCTTGAAGGAATTCATTGATCAAGAAATCCCAAAGCCAGCTTCAACTAATGCACAAGAGTTGGCTAAGTGGAAGAAGTTTGTGGCGAAGGCGAGATGGAACATCCTTGAGGGAGTTCAAAACCATATTTTCTCAAGTCTCCATGGGAATGATACTCCATTTTCAATGTGGAAGACATTGAAGGACCTCTACCAAAACAGTAGCGACCAAAGGAAATTGGTACTCAAGGATAGCTTCGAAAAATCAAGATGGAGAAGGGCGATACTATTTCCACATATCTAAAAAAGCTCACCACCTATAGAGATGAGCTTGGAAGTGTGGGAATAACTACTGCCAATGATGATATGGTGAGCCTCGCTCTCCTTGGCCTTCCAAAGAGTTGGAATAACTACCAGGACTCTATGAATGGAAGGGAGAAACTGTCAAATTGGGAATGACTGTGGTCGGACCTTGTTATAGACATTTTAGGGCACTGCAAACCCAATCATAAATTTCCATAAACTGAGGGCTCCTAAGTCCCTAAAAGTGTTGCTTCACTGTGTAAAGGAACAAGGTCAGCTGATTACATCATCTCCCAGAAGTTCTCCACTAAAAATTTCTCAGAAATGGTGAAAACTGGACCATACTGAATTCCCAGTGCAAAGTGTGCGATGCATGTCACCTTCCCAGTGTAAAAGGTGTGATACATACTGAATGGCCCCTCTATAGGGTGTGATGGTTGGGAATGGAAAAATGGCAGGGACAACTTGCGAGGTGGAAGATCATGGAATCTTCCAGAAGCTTCCCCTCTAGCACTTTCCTCTCTATTTTTGACCAAGGATGAGTAAGAGATCATCAGTCTCCAAGTGGAATCAAGAACTATCAGAGAGAGGACACTAATAAAAACCCTAGAATATGACTCACCCCCCTACAATCATCTATATATGAATCCCTCATCATAGAGATCCAGAGGCTGGAATTTTGTATCTTGTAGAGAAGTGATGTTGGTTTTCTGGTGAAACTTCATAGTGTTGGGTGATCTAAGCTTTACTTGAGGTGAAGAAGGGCTTTCTTGCTAGGGATGATGCTGGGTCAAAACATATGGTTGTAATCCTCTTGCTATTCTTGATCTTAATAAAGCTATTCAAGTTTTCCTCCATATTATTGTATGTTTGATTATATATGCATTTGTATGGTTAACACATATATGGTCCTGTGTTATTATGAATATAAATCTTTGTTCTTCGATAGTAGTATGTTGCTTTGATTCCATAGTTGCTCTTTGAAGCTGGGCAGACGAGGAGGAAATGACAAAGACCTATCAGGACGGAGAGGAATCAAACAAGGAAACCAAGCGTAAGACTAAGGTCGGTATCCTTTGTTCCACTCTTATCTATTTTCATAAAGGAAAGTGAAAGTAGACTTTACTTGTTCGTTTCTAAGATAGCTACCAGTCTTAGTGGGAATAACAGCTCCGAGTGGACACTATTCCCGGTAACAAAATGGCGACTCCGCTGGGGATTGAATAGATTGTTTGTTAGTTTATCTTTGTTTATTTTATAAACTTACAGATGGAGCCTGAAGTCAAGCCAGCTAGCCTTCGAGCTGCATTTGTTATACAAATGCAAAGTAGATCATTGTTGCTTCAGTCTATCTCCGGGTTTTGTTTATGAATTAAACAATTGATCTGCAAATGTTCTAATTTCCCTAAGTGGTGGCTCTAGTAACCTCCTTAGATCAACCCTTGTGATTTACATTTACTGAACATCACTTACTCAGCCTAAATCCCTGAACTGAATTGCAATTGTGAGAAAAAACTGGTTAAAAGTCTCGCATTGGTACCATTGAACCCTGCCTTCAAGGCAGTCTGTATGCATTGCACTTCTCGTGTGCAGTAGGTGTGTTGCATACTGAATTCCCTATGTGACAAGTGCGGTGGTAGGGAAGGTTAACTTTACCTTCAGACTTTGGTTTTTCCTTCACTATTTTCAGTTCTATTTAGGAGTTTTGTTGTCTGTGGTCAGTATATCTCTGTGAAAAACCCCTTCTCTTTCCATCGTTCTGCCTCTATTGTGCAAAGAATTGTAAGTGTTTTTATGTATTGTGCGTCATTTTCAGTTCTCCTTTGCAAAGAAGTAGCATAGTCGAACTGTCGTTTCTTAATCTGAAAGTGTCGTAAGTGTCGTTTTCAGTCATAGAAGAGAATCCCATTGTTCTTGATAGCCGATTATATTGTTACTCTTGTATATGATTTGAATCATTAGTTTTTAAAGTGTCGAAAAGCAATTTTCATTTCGAGATCGCAAAGTGTCTCCCTTACCTTCACTTCATTTTGAAAAGAAATTTGTTGAGTATTGTCGCTTTGAAAATAATTCGGATTTTTAGTTAGCTTTCTTATCGTCATTCATGCATTAAGAAGGCTGAAAACAAATACATGCATGTGCATTTTCATTTAGACTGCTTGGTTTGATTTAGGACAGTGCATTTAGTGTGTGCTCTATGCTCTTTGTTGAAAGACTCTCAACTTTCTAACCTTAGTAGCTAGGATTTTCATTGCCAAAAGAAGATTAAACAGCCGTTTATCATCTTAGACTACATTTTAGGAATTGTATACACATCACACGGTGAACCTGAAAGGAAAATTTTTAAACAAGATCAACTTAAAATAAATTTAATGAATCTAACAATGCTTTGGAACCTAACGCACAACATCTAGAGGTCTAGGCTAGAGACGTATTCCGGCGTCATAAAACCTGGTAACTGTTGTTTTCATTGTTGGTTGGGTGATTCCTCCACTCTAAGATGGCAAGTGCCATACAGACTTGTGCTCCCATGTACCTTCGAGTATATATTGGGAGACCACAATAGGCTTCATCCTTTATCCTTAGGAAGCCGTGTCTGGCTCCCTATCGATCGCAATGCACTGAACACAGCATTCAGGAATATTGCCTGCTATACCGTAAAACGTATTCTGCAGTTTTGCGATTGGTTTGGTAATCCCCTCTTCCTAGATTTCCAGAGAAGTCTATTTTGCTCCCTTTCAGACTCCTTAAAAGAAAAGGTCCATCTGAGCACTTGCCACTTCAGGCTCATTAAAAGTCGAAGGTGACTAGAGTCATCTTTTGTTTTTTATTGACTCTTTAAAATCGAAAAAACAAATTGTGTCAAAGCGTCTAAAATTTAATTTAATCAGAATAACATCACAAATTCCCTCGTTGGTATTTAGGTTGAGAAAAATGGAGTCTACCAACCAAGGATTCCCCTTGGAGGAAATCCTAGTCCTTTCTCCTCTTGGGGAGATGTTGGTGCACCCCATATGGCCACATTGTCACTTCCAGGGTTGACGATTGGTTTGCCTGTATGGCTCTTCTCTACCTCTATCATTCATAATACTGTAATTCCTGAACAATCAAGTCAGCAGCTAGATGATAATATAATTCCCCCCCAACCTTCTACTTCGTCTGTTTCTCCCTCTCCTCCTTCCTCTTCGCTTGATAAATCTGGTAAAGCTCAAGATCAAGTAACCGAGAAGAAGAAGAAGCGGAAAGAGAAAAAAACAAAAGAAGAAGAAGGAACCAAAAGTGAAAGGGGGCAACCAAGTGTCGTCTAGCGAAAATCCTCACACCACAGCATCTAAACCTAAATCTCCATGTGTCATTTGCAATGGAGACCACTATCACCGAGATTGTCCCTGCATCCCTCGGATCTTAAGGGACTGGTCTTCTCATTTGCACAATCCAGTGTCGTCAACCTCTGATGATCATGTTGAATGCATGCCATCAACCAGTGAAAGTGAAGTATTTGGACAGCAAAGGAATCCTAGATTTCCTTGTAAATTGTGTGAAGGCAATCATGTCGTCCACCATTGTCCCTTCCTAGACAAAGCTAAAAGAGTTTTGGATGACCGTCTTGCTTCACCGCTACGACTCCCTCCTAGATATAAAAACCTCTTGCCAAATCCACCACTGGTTGAAAATCCAGTTGGCACACCTTTGTGATCAGCCAAAACGTCTATCATTGAAAATGAACCCTCTGATACCATACCAGATGAAAGTCAAAAGGTCGAGGTGGAAGTTGACCCAGTCTTGCCTTTAGAAAGTTCATCTTCGAATGATACCGTCACTGAAGAGAAAGAGAATGACACCATTCAAATTATTTTTGTAAACACAGACTCCGATGAACTTGGGGGTAGTCTACCCGTTCCTTTATCGTAGGAAGGAAGTTCATCAGAGTCATATCCGGCCGTCTATTCGGTCCCACCTCCAAGAACCCTAGTCGTTTCCTTCGACTGGAATCTACTAGGCTGACCCTGTTTACCAGCTAGTGTACCATTCGGAATCATTGTACAAGCTTACAGAATGGTCATGGCTAGTACCATCATAGATGAAGGGGCTTCTATGAGTATCATTTCCTCAACTTCTTGGAAAGTGCTTGGTTCGCCATCGCTTTTGCCTGAAATGAGAAATCTGACAGGCTTTGACAAAGGAACCAGTCGACCTTTAGGGATCCTTCCCAATGTGCCCATTGCATTGAGAAGGAAAACCGTTCACATGAACATGATGGTAGTCCAAGGACCCCTGGATTATAATCTACTCCTTGGGCGAGACTATATTTATTGCATGGGAGTCGTCATCTCCTCACTCTTTAGAGTAATGTGTTTTCCGCACGAAGGCAGAATGGTCAAGCTCAAAGACCAACTATCATTCCCTGGTTTACACATCGCAAATAGTCAAATGCCATCCCTAAATGGTATTTTCACGCAAGGAATGTCTCATCGATCTCCAGTCTGTCCACCTAATGAGTGCGAGTGATTTAGGTGGATCTGACGGAAACCCAGGGGGCATGCACCCTGGTCTGTTTCGGCAGGAAAACCTTGGGTATAGAGTAGGTTTCCACGGAGGGATATGACTAGTCTGACACACCCATCCTCACAGGAAAATGGGATTAGGCTGGAATAAGATTCCCTCGTCAAAGTTATGTGAGTGGAGGCGACTGCGCTACTCACCTTTGTCTATTTCGGTAGACATCGCCAAGGAAGCATTTTTTCCGCTACGCGGATGAAAGTTTTCATGGTAACCTGGGAATTTTTCGCTATACCTGGGGGCATGCAAACCTTTCTGCATGCAATCGAAGAGCGACCATTTATTTTTTAAATTTGTAGGTCCTCTAACCCTTTAAACTCATAAGGCTGGTCGTTTCCTAGCTTCCATAAAGAAAGGATCTGGGGCAAAGCTTACAAAAGGTGCAAGCCCCCTAAAAAATGGCATCTTAGATGAGACATCCTTATTATACGACTAGCGAGCAGTGTTACCACAGGGTTCAAGCTCGTTTAAAAATAAACCCACCACGAGCAGTTTTAACGCGGAATTCAAGATCGTTAAAAAATAAACATAAGCCATGAGCAAATGTTTCCCCCAGAGTTTAAGCTCATTAAAAAATGAACCGGTAAATAACCATTGTGAATGCCTTATCGTCATCTTTTGAGCCTTGGTCGTGTTCTCATCATCACCTCCACTTTGTTTTTTAGCCGATCATTCACCTCCATTTGATTGTTTACCCTTTCGAGGAACATCTGCGAAGAGTGATTCTATTAGCCATCCTTGTGACACTGCCGTGATTGGAAAGTTCCAAACCTTAACTGGAATCAACTGCTACCCGAAATCATCACTCGTTCCTCGAAAAACGAGTCTCCTTTAAGCTCTTTTCAACTGACTCGTAAAATATGAAAATATTTTCGAGCGATTAGCCTCTCCGGCTCGTTAAATTCATCAAAAGTGCTATCCCTCCTCTAGATTTTAATCTTTTTGGACTTGAGGGATTATTACACAAAATGATCGAGCGCTTGTCTTGTTCAGCTCGTTAAAACTATCAAAATTTCATCCCTTTCGTATTATTTTACGCTTTTTCGGACTTAAGGGATTATATGATGAAAAAGAATCTTTGGAGTCTCCTTTCTGTCCCTTTCAGACTCTCTAAAATTTAAAAGTACCGAGTTATCTTTGTCGTTAAACTCGTTAAAATCGAATAGCGACAAACTCGTCCAAATGGACGAGAACGAGTTTCACTGTCGCTAGGCTTGCTAAAATATAGCGACAGGTTCACCCGAAGGGCGGATTA
>APFE031698053.1:0-63909 GCA_000404065.3 Pinus taeda | reverse complement strand
CTTGAACTCGTCCGAGATGTATTCACCACCATTATCGCTCCTAAGAGCCTTCCCCTTCTTCCCCGACTCCTTCTCGACCAGTGCTTTGAATTCACAGAACTTTGAATATGTCTCGCTCTTCTTCTGCATGAAGAAGATCCAGCACTTACGAGAGAAATCATCAACAAAAATCACATAATACCTGTGTTTTGCTGTCGAAGCAACTGAAAAAGGTCCACACACGTCTGTGTGAATTCTCTCAAGGATCGTCGTGGCGCGACTATCCTTCTCGTGAAAGGTGGCTTTCACAAACTTCCCCAAAGTACACCCCTTGCACTGATCTGACTGCGCATGTGTGCCTTTAGGAAGCCCTGTAGTGATTTGCTGCAGTATCTTCAAGGCTCCATGGTGAAGGTGACCCAATCTCCTGTGCTACAACTCGCCATCATCCCGGCTCACCAATCCTTCTGCCTTGCCTGCCATAGCTGCGCATCCATCTACATGCAACTGATAAAGGTTCCTCACTCGAAACCCTATCTTCCGGGTCTCACCAGTTGTCTTGCTGTGCAGGAAGGCCTTTCCCTCGCTGAAAACAACATCATACCCCTTGTCTTCTAACATCGCCACTGAGATGAGATTCTTCTTCAATCCTGGAACATGCATGACTTCCTTCAATACAAAGGGTTTACCAGACTCCCTCTCAAAGGAAATGGTATTGATACCGGTCGCATTGTATCTACCATCATTGCCCATCTCGATGTGCACTCCAAGATCTTTGTCCTCCAGATCAGAGAACAAATCTCTATCTCCCGTCATGTGAAAAGACGCACCACTGTCCAAGAACCACACTGATCCAATCACACTTGAAACCAAGCATGCGATCAATGAAAAATCAAGCTCAAACTGAGAAGCTAAGGCCTCTCCCCCTGCAGATCCAGCAGCTTGCTTGTTCTTCTTCTTCTGCGGACAATTTGTTGCATAGTGTCCGTGCTGGTGACAGTGAAAACACTTCACCTTGGACATATCCTGCTTCTTGCCTTTCGCACCAGACTGAGAAGCTTTCTTGCTCTTCCCTTTCTTTGCTTTGGCAGCCAAAGCACAATTCTCTTCATCAACTCCCTTTGACGAAGATCCGTCCCTGGTAATCCGCCTGATCTCCTCCTGCACAAGATCTGACCATAGTCTTTCCCATCCTGGCAACTTCTCCCGACCATTGACAGAGTCCTGATAGGAATGCCAACTCTTCGGAAGACCAAGGAGAGCCAAGCTCACCAAGTCCTTATCATCGACAGTAACCCCCACACTTCCCAGCTCATCTCGACACTGAGTGAACTTCGTGAGATACTTGGGAATACTGTCACCATTCTCACACTTAATGTTTCTGAGTTTTATCCTTGAGCGCCATTCCACCAGCTCAAAAAAAACTCAACTGCTTCCAATCTAAAATTCGTGAGAACGAAGTGTTTCTTGTACAGAGATTGACTGTATGGGCATTCACCGGATATCTCACCTTCCAAAAGAAGGATGAATCCAGAGGCTACCTGGCCCGATTACAGACTCTGCCTGAAGAAATAAAACGTAGTCACTTCCTGAATAATAGATCTGATGATCAATCCTCGCTTTGATATCCTGTAGAAATCTCTTCTACAAATCAACCAGCTCTGATACCATGTAGAAATTTTGAATAATTTAACACATATTCAACAGAGATTATCCTGATCATGTACTATTGCGGAAAACATACCCAATACATAAGCTCCTCTACGTTGATCATCAATATAGCAGCATCAATAACAATAAAACATCAAGAGCATTCACACATTAACACAGTATGTATCCCAGGGAAAGCATCTCGTAAAAACCCCAACTATCTGTATATTAATGATTGAGTCATGTAACATTACACAGCATAATACTTCTCACAAGTATCTCCACCTCTGTTACACACAATACAACTCAGATCAGATCTCCAAATCTCTTCCACTACTTGCCTGCGTCCACTGCGCAATCCTGCATGAGAATACTGATGAATGAATGAAGCAAACTCGTATTTCCCTTGGATATACCACGCAATCCTCATTGGCAATACTCAATCCCTTGATTGTGCAGATCATCATGCATAGCTATAGTCACAACTGATAGCAATCTGATCCTCTAACACCTGTCCCTGCTGAACTGAACATGCACTGACATGCAACTGAGTTAACTGATGTATTCTATAGTTGCATTATGAGTTAATAACTTGTGAATTAATTAATAACTAATTCACCCAACTCATCTCTAGTCTATTTTCCAGTTAGACTAAATACAACCAGTTTAACAAAGCTAAACTGAACACAACTCCATCAACTGCACCTTCAGTCCACTAAACTCAACTCACTTGAGTTCTAACTGAAGTCCTGCATGCAAATATTAGTCATCCCATAGGTAACCACGTATTTCCTTCTGGGATCTGCATGTACCACATCCGTAGCTCATCCTGAAGTGCTCCAAGAGAATAAGACAAAGTTTATAGTCTAATATTATTATGAGCTAATAATATTTGACTGTTCTATATTTAGACTGAGCAGTCACTCCGCTGTGATCTAAAAATAGAAGTCCATCTATTTTTCCCAACTTGATCAATCATCCATAAACAACAACCTGCAACCCATAGACATGATCCATATGTCTAAAAATAGACATAGTCTAAAAATAGACTTGCGCCAAAAATAGCCTGCGGGCCCACTTAGTGAAGGCGACTCCTTTCCACTAAGCTCCATCATCTTGTTGCATTATCAACAAGCATTTCTTGTTGCACACTTTTCAACAAACTTGAACACCAAATTTCCCTTCTCACATTTCAGATATAAAATTAATAAAAAATATCTGGTGACAATTGCTAAGCAATGAAACGATTCTCTTTTGGTTTTCAGCACACTTTGCGGAAGTGGCAACTACCTATCGGCTAGCTAGGGGCTCCTCAAGTTATGATTCAATGTGTTTTGATTATCAAAATAGCATAAATGATACTGTACCATGTCTGGCAATGCCATGATAACACATGAAATACAGACAGGAAAATTGGAACATGTCAACTAAATCGTTTATTTTTATTTAGTAGCCAAGGGAATAGAAATTTAATCAGCTATATATGTTAACAATCATGGTTTAAAATATCATATGTTAATAATCACTGTTTCCAATATTACAGGTAACCAAATTTAAAAACCCAGAAGAGGCTTACAACGGAAAATGGAAGAGCTAGTGGTAATGTATAAATCTATTCGAGATATTGCATAAATATATTATTCCAACGACAATGGAAGATCCTCGATAATGTCGAAGAAACGCATAATATTTAAAAGTCAAAAATTTTCTTTAGGTAGACGAAAGGTCAAGACAAGGCAGGACAAGGGAACAACCGTTGTAATGTAGTACGATGCCGTTATCTTTACTGCTGTCCAAACGATATGAAAATCAAGATATTCATTTGTCTATTTTTAAAGGTATATTTAGAAGCGCAATTTGAATAGGACAGAAAAGATACAATTCTTTAATTAACCACTTGAATGACATTTTATTCATCATGTTCAATTATTTTAAGCAGACTTATGGTTGGCAAGCACTTCTATTTTGCAAAGTACAACATCATTCACGGTTTATCCTTCTACTAGGATTTTGTTCTTGGGCTATGATCTTTTTACGAAACCAATATAGCTAGATGGAACTGATGGGTGGCCGTAATGTGCATATTAAAGGTGAATTACAAGGCCGTTTAGCTTTGCGGGAGTAATCTCATTTTCCCGTGCACAGATGTAAGAGAATTCAAAGTAGCATTGCCGAGATCTCTCAATTCCTCAATTCTAATAGAGAATCCTGGAGTGAGGGTTAGTTGTGAGCTAGATCGGAAGATAGACTGATGTTAAACGAAAAAATGAAGCTGTTATGGACCTGAAAGTGATATCTGATCCACTGCAAGCCATCCATGGGCATTTTCTGCTCATAATTTACAAGAGCCTCATCTAGTACCAGCTCCAATAGCCAAATAATCACTCGAAAAAAAGTGATCAGGAAGCCACCAAGGAAGAGATGTCAGGAGATCGGAAAGGATCTGCGAAAAAAGATGTTAGAGTCGATGGTGACACCAGTGTAGGATCTTCTCCGTATATTTGCGCTCATGCTTTAAACGCATTGAGATTTCGCTCTTCTACAACTAAATATCTTCACTGTAAAGTGAAAACTCCGAAAGGACACCGCGATCGAAGGGTCAGGCTTGTTGTTTCCACTGCGAGTTAATTGTATAGCCTACAACATAGATTGGGTCTTCAACAGCCAAGCAAGGTATTGGACAACTTGTGGCAGGTTTTCTCGGAGCTTGCTTAGATTCAAAACTCCGTCATGCATGCCCTAATTAGAATGAGTGATTTGCCAAGCCACAATCAACTAGGGCTGGTTGCCCACAAAAACAATGGACCGATTCCACTAAAAAAACCACAGATGTGCTCCAAAGTGCAATATTAAATTTAAACAGAATGCAATATCGAATTCAAAGGTACTGAAACCAAATCAGAAATGTTGTTTCACAACAGTCTCCCATTAGCCACAATTTAATTATTGTGACTTAGTTTTACTATTAATTCTGTTGGCGGAGTAGCTGATACATCACTTCCACAGGAGCTCTGAGCCCCCTTTGAATCAGCCTCTATAGAGTATGACAGTCTCCCACTAGCTACAATTTAATTACTGTGAGTTAGTTTTACTGAGTAGCTGATAAATCACTTCCACAGGAGCTGTGAGCCCCCGCTGCCTTCAATTGTCTGAATCTGCATCTATAAAGTATCTGTTGTTACACAGGTTGAAGAATAGGTTGACCACAGCAACAGAATCACTTCCACAGGAGCTCTGAGCCCCCGTTGCCTTCAACTGTCTGAATCAGCGTCTATAAAGTATCTGTTGTTACACAGGTTCAAGAATAGGCTGACCACAACAACAAAAAATTCAGCCTCCTGAAATCTGCAGAAGCCTCAACTCCTCGCTGCCCTTCACTAGAGCTCAGAACCTTTGACATTTGCTTCAGGAGAAATTTCGGCAGGGTGCTGTTGGCTATTACCATGTCTCCGTCTTTTCTTCTTATGCTGGATCTACTGACTCCACTGGAATGAATCTACATAGAGCTTTCCAGGTCAAGGCAGGGACTTGCTGCCATGCAACGTCCCTTGTTTTGTTATTGAAATGGTTGTTTGTATTAATTTTAAAAAGGTTTCCCAATAGGGAAATACAAAAATGTTTAGGGGAGTAGGTTCCAAAGGATTTTTATGAAATATATTAATAAGTTTTTCATTATACTAGTAACTATATTTCCAATTCCTTTATATTCACTAATATGTAGGCCTAACATAAATAGAAATATGTAAAATATGAATTACAAAGGCTTCGTAGTTTTGGATTGCTAGTTGCAATTAGATATGGTTTGAGCCAAACAACATTGGTTGGCTGATGCACACCCTAGGTGGTTATGATTTTCCTTTGTTTGACCATTGATGAAGGATTTGCCAATTAAATAGTTTTTTTGGATGATTGTTCATTGAGTTCTACTTGCCTTGGAAATTTATGGAATGGGGATGTTCTAGATTGATTTTTTGATTTGGGCTTCACCTTGTAGTTTGGTGCAAGCAAGCGTTATTAGTGAATTAGTCTTCCCTATGATTATTATCTCTACAAACATGGTAGAATTGGATATTTTTTTCTCATTTCAAGACTGAATTGATATGAGTGGTAGTTTGAGATAGAGCTACTTTGTTAAACATCTTCTTCAGTATCATCTAATCTATTAAGACTGTAGAGTCTCCAATTATTATGATTGAATTTATGTTCCTTTTTCTTGGTGATTTTGGCTCTCATTAAAAGCGCAAGTGCCTTGCTCTATTATTGGTTTTGTTTCCTAGCCCCCATTTGAACATTGTTTCTTATTTTATATTGAGGCTCAAAATAACCCCCTTGCACCTATTGTCCCTAGGTTATTTTTTGATGCTCCATTTATAAATAATACAAATGGGTGTTGCTCCATTTTCCATTTATCAAAGGACTAATGATCCACTCTTATCTTCCATGAGTTAGCATCTTCAAGAGGCCTTATCATGGAATTAAAGTTGGGGATATTTTTTAAGACTAAATCAAACCAACATTTCTCATCTAAAGGGAGTGTTTAATTATCCTCTTTATTTACTCCCTTTATTAAAATTGGATGGCCTTGTGATTTATTTTGATCTTCCATGAGTTAGGATTTGCCAAAGGCCTGATCATGCAATTAAAGTTGGGAACCTTCCTCAAGACTAAATAAAAGTAGCATTTTTCATCTATAGAGAATGTTGAATTATCTGACTTATTTACTCCTTTTATTAAAATTGCTTCAGTGGCTAAGCTCCAAGGTTTTGTGAGGACTTTCCTTTCGTTGATAGATTTGTTTTTGGATATAAATATGTTTTTTACTATCCAAATTTTCTATCACAAAAGAGGTGGGAGAATTTTCCAAAATCACTTTAGGACATATTTACCTTTAAAGGAACATGGGTATTTATAAGACTGAATTCTTGGGAAATCGGAATGGGATATGTCAGAGTGGAGACAGATAAGAAGCGAGAGAGTGAGAGCTAACCAATAGGATTTTGTGAATGATTAACCTGGGAAAAGGTGATGTATGTTTTCTTCAAAGTTGAGGCAAAAAGAGTAGTGAGAAGGGTCTATAATTCCTCTTTTCTTCATATTTTCAATTCTTAATATCTTGTCTTCCAAGAGAGTCCACATAAAAAAATTAGCTTGGGGAAACTCTAATGTCTATATGATCTTCCAAGGAGGCCACGGGGGGCTCAAATTGGTTTCAGTTGATAAAAGAGCAAATCCTACTTTGACAGTGTAAGACTTGGAGGTCGAGCCCCTTCCCAAAGAGTCAAGTGGACTTAAATTGATAGGGGAAAATCCTTTGAGTTTCATGATGAAAAGTCTAGGAATCCAATAAGTCTTGAGGAAATGAAATGGATCACCATCCTTTGTGAAGTTTGGAAGCTTGATCCCACTCACAAAATTGGTTAAGATTTGCCATTATTCTTAAAGTGAACCACCACAAAAGAGCTCCTAAGCCTATGGAGGAGCTCAAAAGGGGATTGTTGCATATTTTGTCTTACCATATTTTTATATCCCTTCTATTGCTAAGAATTTTACATAGGAAGTATTTAAGTAGTGAGAGGCAATTTTTACATAGTTCCATAGAGAGGAGCTAGGCCTTAAAGGGATTTAATCCTAATAATCTATTTTTTGGGGAACTTTAAATAGTTTCCTTCTAGAACTTATTTCCACTAGCTTTACTCCCCCGTGATGAGTCTCCACAATAGCTTGGTACCCAAGGTTATTGAATAAGTTAGGAATCTTCATTTGAAGTCCTCCTCTTTTATTAGTCTTTTCCTTTGACCATTTTATGAGATGGAAATTTATGGTTTTAGTTCATCCCCCTTTCTAGTGGAATTTCCTTACCAAAGTCTCCAATTTCTTTAAGGTTACTACTAGCGCATGTAACATTGAAAATTGATAAATGGGGAGAGAAGATAGGACTGACTTGATGAGGATGGCTCCACCAACTAAATTAAACCACTAGGAAACCCATTAATTGGTATTCTTCCTCATTTGTCCAATCATTCCCAACTAGACTTATGATTTAGGAGAACTCTTGATGATGGGCATGCTCAGGTATTTGAATGATGTCTAGTCCACTTCATAGGTAAATCCAAATATCCAAGACATTTGAAGACTGAATTGATATGAGTGGTAGTTTGAGATAGAGCTACTTTGTTAAACATCTTATTTTGTATCATCTAATCTATTAACAATGTAGAGTCTCCAATTGTTATGATTGAATTTATGTTCCTTTTTTTGGTGATTTTTGCTCTCATAAAAAGTGCAAGTGCCTCTTCTCTATTATTGGTTTTGTTTACTAGCCCCCATTTGAAAATTGTTTCTTATTTTCTATTGAGGCTCAAAATAACCCCCTTGCACATATTGTCCCTAGGTTCTTTTTTGATGCTCCATATATAAATCATACAAACCGATGTTGCTCCATTTTATATTTCTCAAAGGACTAATGATCCATTCTTATCTTCCATGAGTTAACATCTTCAAGAGGCCTTATCATGGAATTAAAGTTGGGGATCTTTTTTAAGACTGCATCAAACCAACATTTTTCATCTAAAGGGAGTGTTTAATTGTCCTTTTTATTTACTCCTTTTATTAAAATTGGATGGCCTTGTGATTTATTTTGAACTTCCATGAGTTAGGATTTGCCAAAGGCCCAATCATGGAATTAAAGTTGGAGACCTTTGTCAAGACTAAATCAAACTAGCATGTTTCATCTATAGAGAATGCTGAATTATCTAACTTATTTAATCCTTTTATTAAAATTGCTTAAGTGGCTAAGCTCTAATATTTTGTGAGGACTTTCGTTGATAGATTTATTTTTTAACATAAATATGTTTTTTTCTATCCAAATTTGCTATCACAGAAGAGGTGGGAGAATTTTCCAAAATTACTTTAGGACATATTTGCCTTTGAAGGAATATGGGTATTTATAAGACTGAATTCATGGAGATGTCAAACTGGAGAGAGACAAGAAGAGGGCAAGTGAGAGCTAACCAATAGTCTTTTGTGAATGAGTAACCTGGGAAAAGGTGATGTATGTTATATTTAGAGTTGAGGCAGAAAGAGTATCGAGAAGGGTATATAATTCCTCATTTCCTCATATTTTCAATGGTTAAGATCTTGTCTTCCAAAAGAGTCCACCTAAAACAATTTAGCCTGGGGAGACTCTCTAATTTTTATATGATCTTCCAAGGAGGCCAAGGGGGGCTCAAACTAGTTTCAGCTAATAAAAGAGAAAATCCTACTTTGATAGTGTAAGACTTGGAGGTCAAGCCCCTTCCTAAAGAGTCGAGTGGATTTAAACTAATAGGGGTATATCCTTTGAGTTTCATGACGGAAAATTCTAAGAATCCAATAAGTCTTGAGGAAATGAAATGGATCACCATCCTTTGCGAAGGTTGGAAGCTTGATCCCACTCACAAAAGTGGTTAAGATTTGCCATTATTCTTGAAGCAAACCACCACCAAAGAGCTCCTAAGCCTATGTAGGAGCTCAAAAGGGGATTGTTGCATAGTTTTTCTTACCATATTTTTATATCCCTTCCATTCCTAAGAATTTTACATAGGAAGTCTTTAAGTAGTGAGAGGGAACTTTTACATAGTTCCATATGGAGGATCTAGGTCTTAAGGGGATTTAATCCTAATAATCTATTTTATGGGGACGTTTAAATAGTTTCCTTCTATAAATTGTTTCCACTATCTTTACTCAACTGTGATGAGTCTCCACAATATCTTGGTACCCAAGGCTTTATTGAATAATTTAGGCATCCTAATTTGAAGTCCTCCTCTTTTATAAGTAGTCTTTTCCTTCGACCAATTTATGAGATGTAAATTTATGGTTTTAGTTCATCCCCCTTGCTAGAGGAATTTCCTTATCAAAACCTCGAATTGGTTTAAGATTTCTACTAGTGCGTGTAACATTGAAAATTGATAAATGGGGAGAGAAGAGAGGACTGACTTGATGAGGATGACTCCACCAGCTAAATTAAACCACCGGGAACCTCATTAATTGGTATTCTTCCTCATTTGTTCAAAAATTTGCAACTAGATTTATGATTGAGGAGAACTCTTAATGATGGGCATGTTTAGGTATTTGAATGATGTCCAGTCCACTTCATAGGTAAATCCAAATATCCAAGATATTTGAATAAAGATGTTGGGATGAATGTACCATCCTTTTTTTTTTTAAAGTTCGGTTGCTATATATTATATTCTGAAAAATTCCAGGAGTTCAGTCTCCTCTCGTACATGATATGCAATGGTTGTCTTTGATCAAGGGGTTTACAAAATGGGACTACCTCCTTGATCCTTACTTTGCTGCTTTTACTATTGCCTAAAACTGTGCTACTATAGATTCTGATAAAAGAAAATAACAAAAAGATGCATTTACAGTGCATTTAATCTATCATTATATGTTGGATGTGCCTCGCTGTAGATTCCTCTGGCTGGTCATCTTTTGCTTCCTGCTTAACTCTAGAAGAGCTGGTGGCAACGACATTTCTCTTTTCCATCATATACTTGAGAATAGATATGGATTCCTCTGCATGGGCACAACGATTGGTAAGCTATCTAAACTGCTCTTAAAGGGATGCTGCTTTGTGCATAAACAACTGCATTTCTGCCTTATATTTCTGAGTCATGATACGGTCTTGTTCAAAGAGCCTTCGGCTCTGCTCTTCAAGACGTCTGTCATGTTCTTCCAATCTTGCATCCAAGAGTTTTTGCTTGTCATCGAGGACAGTCTGTTGTGTCTTTATTTCCTCGAGTTTTGCCTGCAAGTCTGCACAGTGCAGGAAATCCTCGTTGCGTGCCATAATTTGGGAGAGGGTGCGGTAGGTGAAGATGTTGAAAACAGAGGTGTAGTAGGTAAGGAACTTATGGGTGTTTTTAGAAGGGTTGTCAAAAATGCGAGGACTGTTGTAACGGGCGAGAGAGTGGATAAAGCCTGCGGTTATTCTACCAGTTCTGTTTGAGTAGCGAGAATAGGAGGAGGAGAACCAACAGCGCGTAGCCGAGAAGAGGGTGTCCAGGTACCGAGTGTTGAGAGAGTAGGCGCAACAAATGGATTTCGAGATGGAGGAAGATGGAGTTACGGGGCTGAACTGAGAAGGGGGTGGAGCTGTGGGAGCAGAGAGGTTTGCTGAAGGGTGAGCGACCTCACTAGCTCTGGCTTTTGCATTCCTGAAAGTCACAAATGCATTGATTAGGATGAAACTAAACAGTAAATGAAGAAATGATACTAGAGTGGAGTCCCGCCAATCAATCCAAGAAGGCTCGCTCGTTCCAAGTTGGGGCTTCTTCATTGTGTATTGATCGCCAAGAGCAAGCTGATGAATGATGCTTTGAGAGCGGAGAGGCAAGTTTATAGAATGAGGCGGGAAGTGATCCGGATCCCAAGAAAGACCCATAATCACGAGAAGGATGTTTGTCTGAGCCAAATCCTTCAGACAATCTTCCTTTTCTGATCCTATTCTATTGATGCCAGCGTTGAGTTGATCGCTGATGGTTGTGCTCAAGTATTTGCTACTGTCTTGGGTCGGGCGAGCCTGCTGTTGCGTGCTGTGGTTACAGAAGAGTGTCCTGCTTCTGATAAGTCCTTGTCCATCGCACGCTTGTTTGACCAAGCGTTGCTGGACTATGCAATGATGTTTCTTCTTCATGGCATTAGGTGGAAACTGTCGATTGTGTTGCACCTTAATGCTCCTGCCATTCTTCCAACAACATTGTTTGCTTGCTTGTCTGCCTTCTTATTTAGAGTTCAGAGGACGTGGTAAAACTTGATGTCATAAAATTTTTTGAGGAGGAGCTTAATACGATCTATGTGCTGCTGAAGGTTGTTGTTGGGGGATCTCTGTTTATGGATCATTATACGTATTATAATTTCCGAATCCCCAAAAATTAAAGCCCTTTTAATACCCAGATTCTTTAGTTGAAGTAATCCTTGGTATAAGGCTAGTGCCTCTGCATTGTTATTTGTTTTCTCTCCCAGGCTCCATTCATAACTGCAAATATTGTCCCCTGCCTCGTTCAATATTACTCCTCCCGCTCCTGCTTGTCCTGGCTTCGATTTAGAGGCCCCGTCAAAATGTAATGTTGTGCAATTGTTGCTCTGTATCCACCTCTTATATTCTTGAGCTGATATCCTGATTTCCCAATCCTTTGTTTGAGTTTGATGCAATCTGTTAGTCTTTTGAATCTCCTGATTTTGTCCTGGCCGTTCCAGGATGTGGCTGTTGACAAATCTTTCCTCCACTGTGTAATCTTTTGCTTTGATTTTCCCCTTGTGTTTGGCTGCTATTGCCTCCTGAGCCAAGATGTGGACTTTGCTGCATGTTGTTCAAACATTGGTCTCTTTATTTTGGAAATTTTTTTTGTTCCTTGATAGCCAAATTCTCCATAATAAGGAGTGAGGAATAGTGTCCCAAATTCTTTTCACAATCCTGCTCCTTTTGTCTTTCCATGGGCAATTCTTTTTCCATTCATACAGAGTTTCAACAATTTAAGTATGGGGGATTACACAGTGCATTATATTAGATATCAGTTTGGGATTCAACTGCGTTAAGTAAGTCATTCAAACGTATGACCATTTCCATGAGAGGTAATCGTAATTGACTAATTTCTCATGATTTTTGAATAGTTCACTTAGCACTCATTGCATCGGGTGATGCTCACAGGGGTGAGAAGTGGGATTGAAACTAGTGAAATGTGGAGAACGAATCACATAGCATCAATCATCACTTCCGGGGCTTGCACTCGGTAACCAGGACTTCCCAGGATGTCACCCATCCCAGAACTCCTCTGGCTCAAGCGCACTTAACTGTGGAGTTTTTCCCACAATCAAGCCCACTTAGCTTGCTACCCCATTTGCAAAACCTTAGCAAGTATTGTGCCTCATGAACCATTCAAGTAGAGATCCCTTGACTATTTTTGAATTTAAGTATGGGGGATTACGCAGTGCATTATATTAGATATCATTTTGGGATTCAACTGCGTTAAGTAAGTCATTCAAACGTATGACCATTTCCATGAGAGGTAGTCGTAACTGACTAATTTCTCATGATTTTTCAATAGTTCACTTAGCACTCATTGCATCGGGTGATGCTCACAGGGGTGAAGAAGTGGGATTGAAACTAGTGAAATGTGGAGAACGAATCACATAGCATCAATCATCACTTCCGGGGCTTGCACCCGGTAACCAGGACTTCCCAGTAGGTCACCCATCCCAGATCTCCTCTGGCTCAAGCGCGCTTAACTGTGGAGTTTTTCCCCACAATCAAGCCCACTTAGCTTGCTACCCCATTTGCAAAACCTTAGCAAGTATTGTGCTCCATGAACCATTCAAGTAGAGATCCCTTGACTCTTTTTGAATTTAAGAATGGGGGTTTACGCAGTGCATTATATTAGATATCATTTTTGGGATTCAACTGCGTTAAGTAAGTCATTCACGTATGACCATTTCCATGAGAGCTAGTCGTAACAGACTAATTTCTCATGATTTTTGAATAGTTCACTTAGCACTCATTGCATCGGGTGATGCTCACAGGGGTGAAGAAGTGGGATTGAAACTAGTGAAATGTGGAGAACGAATCACATAGCATCAATCATCACTTCCGGGGCTTGCACCCGGTAACCAGGACTTCCCAGGAGGTCACCCATCCCAGAACTCCTCTGGCTCAAGCGCGCTTAACTGTGGAGTTTTTCCCACAATCAAGCCCACTTAGCTTGCTACCCCATTTGCAAAACCTTAGCAAGTATTGTGCCTCATGAACCATTCAAGTAGAGATCCCTTGACTCTTTTTGAATTCAAGGATACTATGCTTAAACTGAATCTCCAAGGATCATTAAGGAAGACGACAACAATCACTGCAAGAAAAAAGGACATTGGTGAGGGTCAAAAAATGTCACCATAAGCTCATTAGTGACGGTCAAAAGAGCCCCCGTCACCAAAAACTGAACATCAACGATGGTGGCGTTACCAAAAGTATAAGTGTTATGGTGACATTCAAGGTTCATCACCAATAATGATTTATAATGACGGATAGTGATTACCACCATTTCATATTAGCAATGGTGATGAACCATAGCCTCCGTCATCAAAAAATTGAACATCACTAATGGTGGTGTCACCAAAAATATAGATGTGGTGACATTCAAGGTCCATCACGAATAATGATTATAATGATTGACAGTGACCGTCACCATTTCATATGAACAACAATGATTTATTGCGATGGACCTTTCATGACCGTCACTATTAATGCATATATATATGGTGATGTTCATTGACCATCACCATTTCATATGAAAATCAATGATTTATGGTGATGGACCTTTCATGGCCGTCACTATTGATGCATATATATGGTGGCCTTCGTTGACCGTCACCATTTCATATGAGGGTCGAAAAATGTCACCATAAGCTCATTGGTGATAGTCAAAAGAACCTTCATCACCAAAAACTAATCATTATCATTCCATCTAAATATCAGGGCACGATGGAATCGAACCACCAACCTCCTGCTTGTAAAGAAGGCGCTCTTCCATTGAGCTAGCACCCTTTAAAGAATTAGACTTGCAAGAATAGATCTAGGGGAAGAACAAAAAGATCCATAGATAATAGGATTAGAATGGACAAAATAAAGATGATAAGCAAAATAATAACCAACAACGAAATCTACTAATTTGAACATGTTTAAAGCACATTAAACAGAGATGGCATCCATAGTACATTAAAGTGGCATTGGTCAATGTTGGGCCTCGTCAAGTGCCGACTATCCATAGTGCCACCAATCTAATGAAATGTGACAAGAGATTTTTCCATTAAGGGAGAAGCATGTTTAAAGCTTGTTGTTTCTTGATAACCATTGTTTCTAACTAACAACCATGCATAGTTCTAGCTACTGCAAATCATGGACACAAAAGTGAGAATAAAGACCAAAATCATAGTGCCACCAATCTAATGAACTATGACTGGAGATGTTCCCATTAATGGAGCAACATGTTTAAAGCTCACACTATTTCTTGATAACCATTGGCTCCAACTAACAATCATGCATAGTTCTAGTGCATCACTACAAAACATGGACACAAAGTGAGCATAAAGACCAAAATCCCAATCTACCTTAATGGAAAAAACAAGAAATCAAAACTTACTTACAATTTACCAACCATTGAAAGGCTAAAAACATGAAAGCAAATGTCTTGATACTCCTCATCAAGGACAAACAAAATCATATCACCTTCAAATGAATTTAGAAACCTTTTGAGTTCATAAACTAGTGTTAATACACTTAACTTTAATTGGTTGGAAAAAATAAGTCAAGGAGGCATTTTAAAATCAACCAGAATTATTTATTCATGGCATAAAACAAGTTCAATATTAGAGCATTGAAGATAATTGGAATAGCAAATGAAAGACAATATTCAACTAGAAGATATTATCAAAAGAATTAAAAAGGAAAATAAAAAGAATATGGTTACATTTTACTTCAGCTAATATCTAGATCCACATGAGGAACTTAAAATGAGCTTCTCCAAACCTTTCAAATCAAGGAACCCACGACCTATTCACATAAATGATGGTCACAAAGAATGAAATCTTTGACTCCCAATACTTGTTGCTTGCTCCTATCATAAAAGTGAAATATCAAGATCATATGCCTCTGTTAAAGAATGCTCAGTTTGTCAATTGTAATAATGTTGCAATCATTAGGCTATTATCATTAGGCAACTTCGTTGCATATGTTAGCCTCCTGCTGCAGCAGGTATTCATCTTTCATGATCGACATTTTTACATGCCAAATATGTCATACTTTGCATACTGCAATGTTCCATCTTTGCTAGAAAGGCCACAAAAGTGTCCATGAGAGTGTGCTAGTCAAAGTGCCACTGCTCTCTTAATTTTTGCAAATTCACCAGGTGGAGGTACTATTGCTGATAATATTTGGTGGATGGCCCAACTATTCAACCTGGACCATGCCATGTTTAAATTTCTTGTTGTAGAATAGAGAATGATTCCTGTCCAAACAGCTCAAGCTTGGTAGATGACTAGCTAGGTAGAGAAATTAAGGAGCCCAAGTGCTTAATCTGGGCCCTTGGATGAAATAAGGGTAGCTTTTAGATAGCATGGCAGTTAAAAAGAAGAAGGAAATCAGGGTTTTCAAGTCTAAGTGCACCCTTCCTGAAGTAACAAAAAATGCTAGATATATTAGGCTGGGTAGGTAGTTGGGGTTGCAGAAGCAAGATCATCTTCAAGTTTTGACCTAAATAAAGAAAGCTCATCTCATTTGAAGCAGGAGCACCAAGGCACTGTTTGATGGCAAGGTTTGGAAGCATGTCTAACTCCCCTTTCATTCCCTCACAAACTATTCACTAATACCCCCTTAAGGACCTTGGGATCTGCCCAAAAAGTCCATGTTCACTCCATTCTGGTTGAGAACCAAGTTAACTTCTGAAGTTGACTTATTGAAAAGAAGCCACATTTCTTGTGTAAAATTCATTTCTCTGTAGTCCATTTACTTCCTATATCTAAGTTTCAGTTCACAAACTTAGCCTCTCCCCTACACTTCACCTCACAAATTCATATTAACTCCTAATTCTATTATTTATCTCCCTAACTCTTTTCCCTATCCCCTATAATACAAAATTATATAAAATCCCAAAAAAATATTAAATAACCCTTCCCTTTGGCACTATAGCCATATTTTCCTAAGTCCGGGAAATGCTGAGTTCATTTGGGGCTTGGCATTAGCCCTTTCCTGTCCTGACTTAGGGTTAATTTGACATTTGGTCAAATTAATAACCACCCGCGCCACTTAGAAATCCATAAACCCTATTTCCTAAGGTCTTTTCCCTGCTGGATCAATCAATTAATAAAGGAAGCACCGCGGGTCCCATCCCATATCCCTCCGCCGTTTCACCTGTCCCGTCAACCGTCAGATCTGGCATCCCTGAGATCTATGATGGGCGGGTCTTTTTGTGCCCCAACCTACCGATGGTTAGCGTTCGGGAGATGGGCGGTTTTCCCGCCGTACTGCCGCCACGCGTCACCCTCCCATCTGTGGCAGTACCCCCCCTTCTGAAACCGCTTCTGCGGAAAGGCGGTGCGACACAAACCACAAACCGCCTCTCCTGTGTGACGTCGATGCCACGTCCTCTCCCATTACGTCACCTCCACCCCGCCAGCGCTCTGCCACACTACCGCCACTTCATCCCTTTCCCGCCCTCGCCTTGCCACCGTGTCTCTGCCATGTCACTGCCCTGTCAGATGCCACGTCACCCATCAGTACCCGAGACCCGCTGATGACGTCATGCTGACGTCATCCCGTGAAAGCGCCAAAGCACCAAAATGTCATTTTTGCATGAAAAGCACGCAAACGTCCGTTTTAATTCATTTTTACTGCTCCATTTGTAAAGCTCCACCCCGCTGTTTTTACCATTTTCACTCCCAAAGTTTGAATTCGGCCACCAAACTACTGCAGCCTACAATTCAACTCCGTAGCTGGCTATTGCACTAGCTTGTCCACCCTCGGTGTCGTTCTAACCAGGTATATGTTAAGTTTTCTCCCCTCTTCGCCCCTGCTTTCGCCATTTTTTCGCCATTTGCATTTGCATAAAACTCTGCAAATTACCAAATTAAAGACACCCAAGTACCTGAATGTTGCCCAAAGTCCTCTAGTCAACCCTCTGTTTGAAGAGTGTTCTGCAAACCCGTGCCCACTTACAAATTTCATCGTAAAAACATGGTTTAAAGGTTCATATTGCCGGCAGAAGCTTCATGCGGTTGTGCATTGCCCCTTGTTGCGATAACCCTCTGTAATAATCCCATATTCAGCTCAAAAATCGTCCCTGTTCCCTCTGCAGTTTACCCACAGAGTCTATTAACCAGTGAAATTATCAGAGAGATGAAATGCTTACTTGAATTTTGTGAATTGGCCTCTTCTATGATAAGCTACAAGCAGTAAATACTACGCCTTCAGTTCAACTCATTTTCCAGCTCCTTTACACATACTCAAAGGTGATTGTCCTTAGTCTGCTCTCTCACTGATCTTTACTCCAGGTGCAAATACAGAAAAGTGCAAAATGACCACTCCATCAGCTCCAGACAGTGCTCCCACGAATTCGCCTAACAAAGAGCTTGAGGTGATGGCCCTGGCTGACAATGACTATCTTATTCAAGACATAGTTGTGGACAGAAATTATTTGCAGACCTATTTCCAGCTAAGAAACAACTTCCCTGACAACGCTGACACCTATGGAATGTGGGAGTCCAATTTGCCACATTATTTCCTCCCTTCTGTCAATGTCTTTCCAGAAATTATTCACCTATGTGCCGCAAATTATGACCCAAAGCTGAGAGCTGTCAAGTCTCCATTTGGGAGCATACTTTTTTATGTCACTCCTGACTCTATCAACCAGATGTTAAATTTCAAATAGACACAACTATTATATCCTTTTTCCATGAACCACTTGTTGGAGGATGCCTCCTCTTCCCTTGATCCCAAGATTGAAAGAATTGCTATGACATTTATGAAGGCAGATTGCCAACCTAAGGATTCACCTCCATTCCCATATGACCATTTCAATGAGGTTGGAAAGCTATTAGTAGACATGATATCCTCTGTGTTAGGCCTCAAATCAAGTGAACATGTGGATGAGGCAGTGTTGGTTCTGTTGTCTTCCTTTAGCTAGGGGCAGCCTCCTTCTCCCAAGTATAACTATGCCAATTTCATAGCCAGCAAAATCCATGATCAGCTCACAAAGTTAAATGGGGAGGGAGTCTTCAAATATTCCTCATACATCTACCATTTGTTCATGTATTATCAGTCTGAAAGCTTCCCGTGTCCTATCAAGAAATTAGATGCCAAAGGAGAAAGAAGATATGTTGTCTTCTGGTCATCAATATTCCATCAGGTCCAGCATTCTCCATACTTTTACTCTGAATTTATTGACCAGTTTGTTTATCCAGTCTCCTGCCTCTTAATGAAAACTCCTCCTCCTAGAATAACATATGAAATGCAGAAGATATTACAGCGATATAAGAGCTATAAATTAGCTGATTGGTATCTATACCAGGATCACACAGTCATCAGAATTTATGGCTGTGAGCTTTGTCCTTACAGGTTCCCAAGATATGTTCCGATGAGGCTATTTGCCTTGGAATATTACAGGCAGGTTATCAATTCAGATCTGACTCATTTTCACAGCACCAAGAAAAAGGCCCGCCTGAAATTTAAAGACCACCTAGGCCCCTTTATCATGAACAGGAAGGAAGGTTGGCAAGATGCTGACCTAATACTAAAAGATCAACTTAGGTTGAAGAGGAGTTTCTAGTGGGTCCCTTATGACCCACTTGGCTTTATTAACACCAGAAGAGTCAAATATAGAATGACACCCTATAAGCACTGAAAAATCCCACACTTTTAACAATATGCTAATCAAGATGCATGGGCAGAAGGCACTTTAGTTGAAGAATTCACTCAGGAGGAAATTATGGAACAAGCTGTCAAAGACCTTGAGAAAACTCTCGACTTGGACTCTTGTGAGCAGGTAACATTCAAGTCGCCACAGCAAATCAGAGAGGGCATGTCAGCTGTTGCAGCTGCGCAAACTTGGACTCGTGTTTAAGCCACTTTTTGACCATGTCTTCTGCAAACTCAAACTTGCAATCCCTTAGCTTCTGCAACTTGACACACCCTCAGATCCATGGAAGGAACATCCCTTTGAGTGTTCTTGACCAGCTTCGCCTCCCTGCATTGAGCATAGGATTGTTCCCATCCCAAGAACTAGATCATATGTTTCACTGACACTCATTCTTTCCACTGTACTATAGCATTCTTTTATTCTTTTTCCAGCTTAAAGAAAAAGACAAAGAAATTATATATTCCAAAAAGAGGAGGAACGGGACAACATTTACATATATTGTTGGCAGCTAGAGTCAGTTGTGTCGCCCTTGAACAAAGCACTCAAAAGAAAGTCTCTTCTCCATTTGGGTGGGATTTAGTTTGACTTAAGTATGCCTTAACTTTGTTATTGAGTTAGTTCTCCTCTGATTGTTTATCTCTTCTAATCATATGGAGAGTTAGTTCATGCCTCCTACATGACGAACTTATACAGAGTTATCATATGCTGCCACATAGTCATCATTGAGTCATGATTTTGTTCCAGGGAAGTAAGCCTGAGTCGGCCTCTCTGTAGTGTCTTTTGACCTATTTTTCAGTCGGCCATCCCTAGTTGTTAGTGTCTTGTCTATCATCACATTAGTTATATTGGTCCTTTATTCGTGCCGGTTTGAGAATGTCTCCATTGACTTCTTGTTGGTAGGTATTTTCCTTATCGATGACAACATATTGCTCTAAGGATAGGCCTAGAGCTACACCCTGGCCCTATTTTCATTATTCATAGGTCACCTTGTGCTCAGCATCGATCAGTATCATGGGCCTTTGACTGAGTGGTTTCCCTTGTGTTCAAAATCAACTTTCATTATCACACATTGGGATTCATGCAGTGCCTTGGTTTCCATTTGACCCTATTGGTGGATACCTCGCCTCTGTGTTAGCTTTCATTATTGGTTGGCTCATAGGGTTTCTATCGTGTGCTAGTTACATCTTGTATACGCCAGAAACGTGCTTTGGTCGGGTTACTACATCTTTTTTCATTCGATTCCTTCCACATTATTGCCCTACAGGTTACACTTGTGCTAGATTGATGAAGGATGCTTTAATGCCTTCCTTCTAGTGGATCTTTCCCTATCGACTACGACTCATTGCTCTCGGCAAAGGTCTAGAGTCCATTTTGTAGTACCTTGGGGTTTGTAGTCATCAGTGGCATATCCTTCACTATTGACAATGGGAAACCATCATTGTCTCCTGATTGATACATTCTTCTAGGTGTTCGACTTCAGCACATCTATTCGCACTTGTTAGATTGTACTGGGTACCTTGGCTCTCATTATCATTATCGGTGAGTAGTCTCGCATTTGTTAATGGTATACATCAATGACTAGTAATCAAATGATTTCTTACATGGTCAACTTTAGATCATTTATTCCCATTATGTAGAAATGTACCACGGCAATCAGTGAAGACCTCAGGTTGCATCAACATTATTTGGTTCACTTGTCAGTTGCTCCCGTTGCTTCTAGTTGACACCATTCCACATTATATGTTGCAGTCCTTCACAGTGACATCCTATATGCTGGCATCCAAGTTGCAATGTAGTATCATCTTATTCCATCATGTTCATTTGGTACTATTGGGATCAGTTTTTGACATCAGTGATCAGCTTCATCTTTCAGCGTCATTGGTCATCTTCTTATATGTGATATTAAGACATGTACTTGTTCGATCATGATCAGATGATCCGTTATGTACTTTCAGTTCTTTATACTTGTATACATAGCGTATCCACTTGTATTTGATATACGGACATGCTTTACTTTCTCTGAGCATGGGAATGCCCACCTTAGACATTTTTTTCTTTCTGATCTTCTTTTGTTGGTTTGGTAGGCTGAAATCTGGTGAAGTCCTTCTCAGTTTTTGACAGGTTTCCTTTGCATATACTTAATACATTTCAGCCATCAAGTACCCCTTATGACCTCATATATTAAGGGGCATTTGTTATAGCTCCAAATATCACCCTTTGTATTTGTGATGCTTGCTTTATGGCCTAGGGCAACATCTCATTCTAGACTTGGTCCAAATATTTTAAAAACAGTGTTCTATGCCATGTACGCTACTCTGCCCTGTGCTAAAAGCGTGTGCACGTGGTTCAGTCTATACCCAACCCGTGTATATGTGTTAAAACACTTTAAAAAAATTAAATTTCCTTAACTATGGGTGGAGATCACAGATTTTACCTATTGATTACCTATTAGTGCCTGTGGCCCAACTGTTTCCCAACTAAAAAACTAATTTGGGAGAAGTATAAAAAGACTTCAATGGGAAGCCTTAAGGAGGAGAGAAATGATAGAATTACTATACTGAGATTATCCCCTGATCAAGTCTGAAGAATCCTTATGCTTCAAGCACTTCCCCAAGTTTACGAAACCCTTGTTTCCTTGTGTTTTTATGTTCTCTCATATGCTTGGAGATATCATGGTATTGGTTATGGAAGGATGTTGTTGAAGACAGGGACTAGATGGACCTGGAGGACGGTTCCGCTTCGAGCCGGAAGAGGAAGACTCAGGTGAATTATTTCCATGTTTTTATTATAGTTTTCTATAATAATAAAAAAAAATTGTCTTGTTCCAGATATCAACTTTTTCTATGCATATGATTTTATTGTTATTGTTTATATATGAATGACTATTTCAATGTATAACTAACCATCTACTTATATGATATAAAATTGATTTCACTACAATGATTTATCTATATTATACTATGTGTATTCGAATTGGATGATTTGTAGGTTCAAAGATCATCAGGAGTTGTAGAGGGTTTGAACCCTGGCTGGAACTACCCAAATGAAGGACATCCGGGTATGTTCATCCTCACATAGTTAGTTTGTTTAAGCATGTTACATGAGTTGAATGCTTGTTTCTTGTTGTAGATTACTCTTGATCTACTAGGGTTATGACCTAAAGCCCTAGGGAACTTATTCCCTCAAAAACGATCTTGGTCAATCCATGGATTGTACTTGATGAAATTGACATCCAAATTTTTGGTGACCAAATGTCACTCAACCCTGTTGAGCAAGATTATGAAGCCATCTATTCAGCTTGTGTGGCCCATACTTTTTATTCGATCAATTACGTAGATCGATCACTAGATTATGGCATGCCCTCTGACCCTTTCTTGTGCATATTCTCTACCGATAAAAGCATCATGGAATCATGATGTCAGAAGACGCGTCATGGGACAAACATCATCATCGTTCCTCCTTACCAGATACCATTGAAGATAATTCTAGTGGTGTGTATCTGCCTAATTTTTTCAAACCCTTTACGAATTTCATCACCAATCATGAGATCGACTCTAAAAATAACCTTTCAAATATCGAAGAAACAATTCCTCTCGATATTTCAATTAAAAGAGGAATAGTAAAAAATATATACAATGGAACATCTTGTTCTTCATCTGAAATTCAGATTTATCGAGCCATTTTCGTGAATTTAGAGATGTCTTTGCCTGGACATATGAAGAAATGCCAAGTATCGACCCAAACATAGTGGTGCACAAAATTAAGACGTATCCTGATGCCAAACCCGTCTGGAAATGCCTCCATCCATTCCATCCCAAGAAGGCTACCGAGATAATATCTAAAATCAAAAAGCTTCTTCGGGCTGGTTTCATATACATCGTTCCTTTAACTAATTGGGTATCGAATGTTGTCCCTATCATGAAGAAATAGGGTGTGATTTGAGTATGTGTCAATTATCAGGATGTAAATCGTGCTTGTCCAATAGACAACTACCCAACCCTGTTTATTGAAAATATTATTGATTACTGCACTGGCTATGAGATTTATTCATGCATGGATGGATTCTCGAGCTATAATCAAATCAACATTCTCTCGGTGGACCAACCTAAAACTGTATTTATTTTTCCATGGGGTAATTTTTCTTATAGAAATCTCCCTTTTGGTTTCAACAACGCAAGGGCCACATTTCAACGTGCGATGGATTACACTTTCCATGGCAGCAAGCATATCGTATAGCCCTATTTGGACGATATCCCTACTCACTCCAAGCGTCAAGTTGATCACCCCATGCATTTATGGGTCATTTTTCTCTGTTCTAGACATTATTACATTCGATTTAACCCACACAAATGTGTGTTCTACGTTGGTTTTGGTTGACTCAGTTTTTTTTGTTGTTTCAAAACGAGTAATTTGTATTGATCCTCCAAAATTCTAGGCAATCGTTGATTTACCTGCACCTTCTTCCCTCGTTTAGTTACAAAGACTCCAAGGGAAAGCTAACTTCCTGAGGAGGTTCATCTCTAACTATTCTAAACTGACCAAAGGATTTACTCGCTTACTGAAGAAAGGGATCCCCTTCCATTGGGATGGCGTTGCACAGAAAGTGTTTGATGCCTTGAAATATGTATTGGTTCGGGCATACCTCTTATATCCCCCTAACTATTAGCGCGATTATTTCTTGTATCTTGTTGCCACCATCTCTACTATAGCTATGGTTTTGGTCCAAGAAGATGATATGGGGACTGAACATCTCATATATTATCTGGGTCATAACCTCAATGGTTCCAAGATCCAGTATACTCATGTAGAGAAGTTGGCTTTGGTAGCCATTCAAGCCATTTAGATATTCTGCCATTACATCTTGCTTCGGAAAACCATGTTCATTTAATATTACAACCCTTTGACATATATATTGTCACGTCAATTAGTAGGGGGGAAATACTCTAAGTGGATCATTATTCTCTGATATTTTGACCTGGAATTCATCAAAGCCAAGTCGAAGAAATCCCTAGTTTTTGCCAAACTAATGTGCGATCTTCCTTCCCTTGATGTTGAATCTACATCTAAAGATTTTATCCCGAACAATTCATTGTTTCTGATTTCATCATCTGACCCATGGTATGGAGATTTTCTAATTTGTCTCTAGACCCAAACTTTCTGACCTAATACCTCTCACTCTGAGAAACGACGTATCCAATACCACTCCCAAAATCATGTGATTATCATTGACATCCTTTATTATCGTGGTATCGATATGATTTTGCATAGGTGTCTCACTCTTAAGGATGGTGAGAAAGTCCTTAATGAATTCCACTCAAGGGGATGTGGTGGACATTTATTTGGTTACATTACCACGCAAAATATATTACGCATTGGTTACTTTTGGCCCACCATTTTCCATGATTGTATCCTCGGAATCTCGAAGTGTCATGCGTGCCAGATCTATGATTGTAAAATCAGACTGGCACTTGCTTCTCTACGCTATCTTGTGGGCATACCAAACCTCAGATAGGATTTTTACTGGATTCACACCCTTCTAGTTGGTTTATGGTCTGGAAGCGATCCTTCCCATCGAATGTGAAATTCCATCGATGAAACTAGCTATCGAACTTCTTCCTGTTACTTCCACAGAGGATGAGCATCTTTTAAATCTAACTCATTTGGATGAAACTTGGCATGATGTCGCTTTAACCAAGGAAGCTCTTAAAATATGCATCAAAGTGCAAGAGTGTCAAGCCTAAAGTCTTCTCGAAAGGAGATATGGTTCTCTTATATGACCAAGAGGTCAATAAGTTAGGTCCAAGAAAGTTCCAGCATATGTGGTTGGGCTCATACGTTGTCAAGCATGTCCTTGCAAAAGGGGCCTATGAGGTATTATATTTTGATGGAGTTCCACTAGCGCAACCTAGAAATGGGTTGTACCTCAAAAAATATTATGCTTGATCCCATGTGTAGTATGATGTGTACATATTGTCTATATGTTTGTTGAGTGTGTTTACAGTGTGTTTTTTAGAGTTTTCCATGGTTTATGTTGATTCTTTTTACTTTTGTATTATAGATGTCAACTTCTCTCGAATTTTATATTGGTTATGCTGATGGTTCTAGTCATAGTACTCAAAACCTATCCTCTAGAACAAGAAATATATTTGCTCTGAATAACAAGCTAGTGAGCATGTAAGGGATTTGCATTGGTCGCTCTACTAACAACATCATTGAGTATAGCGAAGTGGTTGAGCTACTATCTGATGCTATTTCACATGGTATCTATTATATAGTCATCAAGATTGACTCACAACTCATAGTACAACAACTCGCTAATATCTATTCAGTGAGAAATTTCGCCATCCTTCGCATGGTTTTGAGAGTGTGTCTTCTAGAAAGACATTTGGATTTCATATGATATGAACATATTTCAAAAAATCTAAACACATTAGCAGATTCCCTAGCTAATTTTGTTTTAGATAGACATTTGCAATGAATGTAAACAACTTTCAATTCACATCACAACATATTGAAAGCATAATAGGAACTAGGAAACACATAATATCTATATCTAGATATATATATAAATATATATAATATATATATATATATAGAGAGAGAGAGAGAGAGAGAGATTGGTTTTACAAAATGTATGCTCGAGATATATATGGCTACATTGCCCATATAAAGACAAATTAGTGGTGCTCATGAAAAAATGACACTGCACGAGCTATCTTGTGCAGTATTCGACCAATACAGCTAGGAACTCTCATATTGTGTCATTGAAGTCGCAATCAAAGTTGGTCAACCATGGTTTCATCAATATCCTATGTTAGTCCCTCCATGTGGCGCTCCACCTCTGATAGAATATCATCTTGTTGTGAAGACAATCCTTTATATGGATAGAAATGATCCCTCTAGTCCTATGGGAGGATCTAGCAACAAAAAAATACAAATATGTGCAAACTTTCCAAGTTTGTACCAGAAAACACAAAGGAGGATAGATGACCTACCTCACTTTGATGCTAACGTCCGTTGGTGTCATTCTTGATTCTTCCACTACCAAGCTCAATCTCCTCTTTGTTCTTATGGATGAATACCTACAAGGAAAATTAGGTGGAGACAATAAACACATACATAACAAAAACCATTCTTATATAAACCATATAACAGATCAAGGAGTATTATACTAAATGAGAAATGATTGACACATTTATGGAAATCAAACACATAATGTATTATTACTAGATGGTAAAGGGAGCATTACAGCCACTTAAGCATTGATGTTGGAAGCCTCCTTTAGGTGAGTTTCCAAGTATTAGCCTTAACCTTAAAGCACTCATTTCTCCTTAGCAAAATGGGCAGCATTTGGTCATAGTTCATCACTAAGAAGGAAACAAATCAATATCCAACCAGTTGTGGATAGTAGGGATCTCATTTAAAGGGAAGGAGAGTGAGTTAAAGATCCATAAAAGGAGGGAGAGGTTCCACATATTAAGGGAAATATCCATGAAAGTAGGATCAAGGACCAAGAATGGGAGATCTCATTCCCATCCTTATTCACCTATAACTAGTTCGTCCTTCTCGAGACTACTAGTAAGAGAATATTCCCCTACACTGTAGGAAAAATTGCCTAAAGAGGTTCAACATGGGTTTTCCTGATAAAAGTCACGCTGGAAGCATTAGGACAATATAGTGCAACAAGTTACCATCATGGGTAACTAGTGATGCAAAAAGCATTGATCCTGAAAATAAGATTTTTTGACAAGTTTCTTTAGAATTCTTTCAAGGCAACTTATGTTCTATTTTTTAGGGATTCTTCTGAACATGTTTCATGGTGAATACACTGGAAGCTTTCATCATTTTGACACTTCAGGATATGAGACGGAGAGTGTGACAAAATACTACGTAACAATTTCCCCCTAAAGCATGAAGGCAAAATGGAAAGTGATGGGTGAAATGCTTTACAAGTCAAGGCAAGGACCCAGAGAAACATCATCAGGAGACCTACAAATCAAGCATGATACAAGATATCTGCAAATTTGGAAAATGTGATTTAGGATTGTTTCAAGGCAATTTTTCTTCTGTTTTTCAGGGATGCTTCTGAACATGTTTCATGGTGAATACACTGGAATCTTTCATCATTTTGACAGTTCGGGATATGAGACGAGGAGTGTGAAAAAATATTGTGTAACACAACAACCTCAAGATCCAATAGCACATCCCATCCTACCACAACAACCTATATTGGTTCCACTACTTCCTCCTATGGTTGTCTCTCTATGTGACGGAGATATGTAGCAGCTACTAGTCGAACAATTTTGATATATACAAGAAAACATCAAATAGTTTAGTCTCGAAAACATCATAAAACACACAAAAAAAAATCGTAAAACTTTCAAAAACTTAATGGTCAAAATATTTTACCCGAAGCATCCCATTGCTCACCCTTAGGCAACTCGAACTCAGGATCATCACGAAAAGCCATCTCTATGTAAGGATAATTATCAATAATGATGAATTGTCTGTGCAGCCACAAAGAAGGTTGGTGAAACGTTGATTGCTAATGGACCTGCATGTGGGACCATGTGGTCTATCCACCTCCTCATCCGTGTGACCCTCAGATCAATGGGCTCGAGTACAATCTATTGATGTTGCATTAATGGTACCCTCTCTAGAGAAAAAGAGACCAAGATCGCACCATAGTTGATGTTCTTCAACTTCACTTCCTTTTCTTTAGTAATTTATTCCTTCAAATTGACCAAGGCACCCTCGCTCCAGTAGAATACTATTGGGTCTAGACACTCTATCCCATACTGCATGTATGATTTGCTCACTACTTGTCGTGTTGAGCTGCCTTTCAATATTACAATAATGAACAAGATTATTCTCAAAGGTAATTGGGTCACATCCTTTATGTTGATCTTTCCATCCATAGTAGGAAGGGCTCAAGGTCTACAACAGGTAGTAATATAGTCTTTCACCGTCTCACTGCCACTTCTTCCAACTAGAAGAGAGATGGGGGCAACTCCCTTTGACAAGCTCGTTAGAAAGTAAATATACTCTACCTATATCTCGATTGGATTTTCCCCAAACCTGAATGCTTGTGCTTGAATATCCCATGAACAGATCAGGTATTTCAACAACTCTATCTTTTGCCTCATAAGAGGAAGCCAAAAGAATTTCAATAACCCACAGTTTTTTAACGCCTCAATGTTAGCAAGGTCATTTTCCACATTCAAATCTTGTTCCCCATGATCTCTTTCTCTCCAAATGAATGCCATTTTTCTCTAATGGGTACCTGAAAAATTAAAGAGGAATTCATTAGGCTCTTTCCCATGCAAAAAATCTGAAAAAAATTGAGGCAAAATTGAAAGAAACTTAGAGATATGTGCCCAACGTACCCCAGGAGTGTTTGGCAAATGTTGCACCTTTCTCTGTAGTTTTTCTCTACCTACGTGCAATGCCTTTATTGACATATGGGGTGCATTGGTCCCAAGGCATTTTTTATGAACCCCATGGGCCTCAAAACCTTGAAAAAATTGCATGAAAACAAAAAAATGAACCATGGAAAGTTAGAGAAAGGTTTTAGTTCGTACCTAGAAGCAACGACACTCGAAATGGTGTTGAAGAATCTAGGGCAAAGTAGTGTAGTGTGATTATTCGTTACTTGATAACAATTTGTGGAGTATTTTTACTTTTCTTGTTATCTTATTCTTATTCTTCTCATTAGTTCTTATGTGTGTACTTCATCAAACTGCTACCAAAACACAAGAACAAGAACACAAGAGGTTAGCTCTCTATCAGGGCCAAAACCTCTCTTCTCTTGAGAGGAAAACCCTTTAGTGAATTTCTATTATTGAAGCTTCTATTGATCAATGTTAAACACTGGACCCCTGATTAAGAGATTCTCCAAGCACAAGTCAAGTCTTTACTCCTTTCTGCACCATAAACCTCGGAGACTTCTTCTACCACTTTTTTCTCTGGCACTTCATCCTCCTTCTTCTGGCACTTAGTTCTCTTATGAATCTTGTCTAGAAATAGACCTTCTTGAGTGAGTCTTATAGGTGATTTGTTCCTCTTCTATCTCTTTACCAATGAGACTTCAATGTTGACCAACTGACATCCTTATGAAAATATGAGAGTGCTATTATTCTGCTACCCTAGTTTCTCCCATGGGTGAGAGGATTATTATGTTCATATTTTCTTATCTCCTAATTTGCTTGAGTGTCTTCCTTCCACACTAGAGTAGGAGGCCTTTGTAGGCCTAGTTACTAGCCCAAACAATAAATAATATACCACTATAATTTCACTTCTAATATAGACATAGATTGTCCCTCATTCCTTCACACGTGTGACTATGTATACCTTAGAAACAGTGTTTTAACCTTCGTTGTTCTTCCTCCTTTCTTTGTTGCCCTAACAGACCTTTTACCATAGCTTCTTGTCTCATCCTTTCTTGTGGATTTCAAAGCTTGAGTTGTACATTATCTGTGGAGTGGAAAACCTCTATAAATAGAGGATTGTCCTTCCATTTAAGCTGACTTGTAGGCCGACTTTGAGGGTTGTTTTTAGGTCGAATTGTTGAGTAGTATTCAAATATTTTCCATGGTGTTGTAGCATGCTTGAAGGAGTTTCTTGAAGGTGTCCTTACATAGGATTAGACTTGACTTTGCTTGGAGGTTTCCCTTTGAGTTTAATATATATTTATACATAGTGTAACATGTCCTTAAGGCCTTCAATATTTTCTCTTAACTATTTGACTCACCTATAATAGTTTGACATGTGCTAGACCTACTTTAATGAGCAAGAAACTTACTGACTTATATTATAAAAATAATATTTATTTTCTTGAATAAGTACAAATATCAAAAGTACATCTATGAAGACTGAACCTAGTTACACTCCCTCTTGACTAGGGAGGTATTCATACAACATTACAAGGTGTTTGGCTATTATAAATCTTGAAGAATTTACATAAGGGAAACTGGATTAGAAATCCATCTGTTATAGTATCATATCCATCAGCATTGTCATAGTGCAAGGCCTTAACTAACAGCTCCATCTCTTTATGATACCATGAGATACAACGCTGGCGAGACTAATGATTTATAAAGACCTTCATCATTGTCTCTCAAGGTACATACCCACCTGGGTGTTCTATGAGTATGACCTTATAGGACTATTCTTATCTTGGGTTTCTAGACCTCAAAGAATATCGGTCCTCTTGCCTACTCTTGTCTTGGATGCCCTACACATCCTCAAAGAGTATTAGATGCCATATGATTACCTAATCCTCCCATTATTTCTTCCCAAGTGAAGACAAGAATGTTGTGTCTATCTTGTGTCTATATTTCCATTCATGGCCTTCATCTAGACTTACAGTTGTTAGTCTTGGTCTAGTGCATGACCCATGAAGTGGAAAACACAATCGTCACTCCTTTATATTCAGGGGTGATTCAAAACTCCCTCATGATTAGGGACTTGTCAGATCTCGCTCTTAACTGGGGACTCTTTCCTTCATTAGCAGCCTCTTCTTCATGGATCCTTCAGTCGCTTGATATCCTTCCTCTCTTGATGTCATGAAGTATTTGTTAGAACTTCTTCTAGGTAGGGCACCATCCATCAATTGCTTTCCTTCTTAGTTTGTCATGTCATTGTTTCATGGAAAGTGACTATTAGGTTTTTCTTGTCATATTGGCCACTCCTTTGTCATATTGTCCATGCTTCATAATACTCTTCCCATGGATGCTTCATTGTACTTGCTTGATTACTTGTTTTTACCTAGTAGCCCATCATGACTTCATTCTGTTATTGCTTCAACATTGCCTTTTCTTTTTGTTGGATGGCTTCTTCATCACGACATCTCTGTAGAGTAGAATCAATTATCTGCACCTTTATATCTCCAAGGCCTTCATAGGTGTCAAGGGTCCTTTCTTCCTTTATCATAGTTGTCCTACCTTCTTTCAGGACATAACTTTCAACGAATTTTGTCAAATAGTGATTCTTGGTGATCATGGTTTTCTTCACATGCTTGATCTCTTTCTTCATTTGCTTCTTCTTAGATATATATGTCAACCATCTAATGTTTCTTGTGAGAGAATTCCTTCATTGCTTTCTTTCTGGACTTGTCAGCATTTCTTCTTACTTCTTAGTCAAAAATATGATGCTCCTTCTGTGATCATATTCTTTTTTTGACCTTCATTGCATTGTTGTACATGCCTTCGAGCATGTTCTTGGTGAAAGAGATTCTTTCATGCTTGATCATGTTATAGAACTATACCCATGACTTAATAATACACAAATGATAACATGACTTAAACATTAATGCATATATACCTCATCTTGATTATCCTTTGATCATCCTTTGGTGTGGCCCTTCTTGCTTAATATTAGCTTGCCTGCATATCATCCTTTTCTTGAATCCCATGAATGGGATTCCCAATGAGACATCTTCCTTAGTTCATGAACGTTCTTTTGAAGATTCCATCATAGGATCTTAAATATCCTTTTCTTGCAAATGTTTCCTTTCTTTTGATGATGGAGGCCTCCTAAGATTCTTAATCATGATAATTTTTCTTTCATCATGTATGAGCTCCTATACTAGGTATGCTTCTTCTACATGAATATATTGAGCTATATATGCCATGCTCCTATATTCTAGAAAATATTTCTACTTATGCATTTTTGTTCTTATCATAAATGCTACATCTATATGAGTATATAGAACGTTATGTACATCATGCTTCTAGATTCTAGAGGATGTTTCTAGGCATGCAATATTAAACTTATTCCTACATGCTCCTCAAAAACTTTGAAAGAAGTCTAGAAGTAACGAGTTTGACCTAGTCATAGTGGAGATTCAGAGGATCTTCCTTCTTTTTCTTCTTTCCTTCTTCTTTCACCTCTTGATTCAAGTGAGCTTCTTCCCTCTTTATTTTGTTGTTGTTTTCCTTTTTAAGCTTAGGACAATTCCTTTTGTAATGTCAATATTATTGGCACCCAAAGCATTGGATCTTGGACATGTCTTTGTTGTTTCTTCTTCGTGGACCAAACTTGCCAAATTTACCCTTTCTTTTGGCCAAGGTAGAAAATGCTTGCTCCTTTGATCCCACATATTCTTTTGACTTAAGTCTGGTTTCCTCTGTTCTGCATAAACACCACATTTCACTGAGTGGTTGCTTCCTTCTTGCATATATGCTTGATGTGAAGTTTCCCCACTCCTTAGGTAGAGCATTGAGTACTACAATTTCCATCTCTCTGTCAGACATGAATTCCCCAAGATCTTTAAGTTGATATCTCATTTCGAATATTTTCATGAAGTAGGGAGTTATTCCTTCCTCTGTTATCTTCATCTTGTATAATTCATTTCTTAGAGATATTACTTCTCCGACTGTAAATACCGAGAATAGCTCTACTAGTTTATCATAAATTTATTTCAATGTCTCAAACTTGGAGATATATGGAATGAGAGAGTATTTGATTGATTCTATCATAATCCTTTGAGCTATTGTCTCATCCTTATTGTACTTGGCTAAGGCTTGAGTGTGTTCCTTAGTAGGGATAGTGATATTCCCTTTGACATGTTCTAGGAGTTCATTCTCCTTGAGTAGTAGATTAGTCCTCTTCATCCATGCAAGAAAGTTATTGGTACCTACCAATTTATTGCTTTCCTTTCAAAAATACATTGATATATATTCAGAAGGGGACATGTACTTACTTGATAGATTTTGAGATGTAATGGATTTTCTTCCTCCTTGAAGGCTTGATGGTTTGTCTTCTCTGGATCTTGATGTTCTTCAAGTTTCCTTCTCCATGTGGAATTGCTTGGTGATGAGGTTTGCTTGAAGTCTTGTAGCTTGATATAGGTCCAACTTCAACCTGCTCTTCATTGTAGATGACTTTATGCAAGGCTCTTATTATAGCTTTGTAGACCTCCTTGATGAATGATGGATTGTAGACCCTTCTTTTCCTTGAAGTGATTGAGACTTCTAGGCTTGATGCTTCAAATTTTGTAGATGCTTCTCCTTGATGAGTGTTCTTGAATTTCCCTTTCCTCGATGTGTCACCTTATCTCTGATACCATGTTGAAAAATCTAGGGCAAAGTAGTTTAGTGTGATTCTTCGTTACTTGATAACAATTTGTGGAGTCTTTTTACTTTTCTTGTTAACATATTCTTATTCTTCTTATTAGTGCTTATGTGTGTACTTCATCAAACTGCTACCAAAACATAAAAACAAGAACACAAGATGTTGGCTCTCTGCCAGGGTCAGAACCTCTCTTCTCTTGAGAGGAAAACCCTTTAGTGAATTTCTGTTATTGAAGCTTCTATTGATTAATGACAAACCCTAGACACATGACTAAGATGTTATCCTAGCACAAGTCAAGTATTTACTCCTTTCTACACCATATACCCCGGAACTTCTTCCAACACTTTGTTCTCTGGCACTTTTTCCTCCTTCTTCTGGCACTTCTTTCTCTTATGAATCTTGTCTAGGAATAGACCTTCTTGAGTGAGTCTTCTAGGTGAGGTGTTCTTCTTCTATCTCTTTCTCAAGGAGACTTCAATGTTTACCAATCGATATCCTTATGAGAGTATGACAATGTTGTTCTTTTTCTGCCCTAGTTTCTCCCATGTGTGGGAGGATTACTAGGTTCATGTGTTCTTCTCTCCTTCACTTGAGTGTCGTCCTACCATGCTGGAGTAGGAGGCCTCTGTAGGCCTAGTTACTAGCCCAAACAATAAAGAAGATACCACTGTAATTTCATTGCTGATATAGCCACAAACTATCCCTCATTCCTTCAGACGTGTGACTGTGTATACCCTAGAAACAGTCTTTTAACCTTCGTTGTTCTTCCTCCTTTCTTCGTTGCCCTAACAGACCTTTTACCACAGCTTCTTGTCTCATCTTTTCTTATGGATTTTAGAGCTTGAGTTGTGCATTATCTTTGGAGTGGAAAGCCTCTATAAATAGAGGATTGTCCCTCCATTTAAGCTAACTTGTAGGCCAACTTGACTAGATGCTTGTAGGCCGACTTTGAGAGTTGTTTGTAGGCCGACTTGTTGAGAAGTCTTCAAATATTTTCCATGGTGTTGTAGCATGCTTGAAGGAGTTTATTCATGGTGACCTTACATAGGATTAGACTTGACTTTGCTTGGAGGTTTCCCTTTGACTTTAATATATATTTACACATAGTATAACATGCCCTTAAGGCCTTCAATATTTTCTCTTGAATATTTGACTCACCTATAGCACTTTGACATGTGCTAGACCTGAGCAAGAAACTCATTGACATACATTATAAAAATAATATTTCTTTTCTTGTATAAGTAAAAATATCAAAAGTACATCTATGAAGATCAAACCTAGTTACACTTCCTTCAACATATGCTTCCCCAGATTGGCTACAATCAGTTGTAGAAGATCGAGGGAAAAAGGGTTCTAAATACTCATTGTTGAATGTAAAATTTGAAATGGTGAAAATAAAATGTCATTTGAATATTTATGGTTATTTTCTCATTATTTTATTCATTTTTAGTATTTTTACCTAGATATGCTTCATTTTTACTATGAAACATGTATGTTTAATCCTTCTTGTGGTGTTTTGAGTAGGTCCACAGTTGTTAGTAGGTTTTTATTATGTTTTGAACGGGTTATTTTAAACAAAGAGTATACTTTCATCTCTTTTTCACGCTCTATAAACCTACAAAAAAGGAACCCCCTAAAGTCCTCTTTCATCTCTTTTCAAACTCCCAAAATATGAAAATATTGTCGAGCACTTAGCTTTATGAACTTTTAAAAGAAAATGAAAAGACATCTACTCAGTATAAGTTTAACCCTTTTCCGAACTGAGATAGACTAGCTACAAAAAAGGAACTCCTTAGTAGAACATGGACAAGAGGTTCTCTTGGGTATTGTTTTTTATATTTTGGACCTAAGAGACTACCTAAAAAGAGGAACATCTGGAGTTTTCTTTTTCACCTCTTTTTCAAACTGTCTAAACATGAAAAAGATGTCGAGTTTTACCTTCACTACACTTTTAAAAACATCAAACAATGATGGACTCATCTATCATGATAAGGACGAACCACTCCATCTCAGGGTTCATTAAATATACTTGGAGGGATTCATCCAAAGGATGAACTTACATATCAAGCATATGTTATCCTCCTCAACCTTGTTAAAAAATAGAGGGGTATTAACCAGTATGGTTGGGGGAAATGAGAAAACAAGGGATTCCATTTTGCTAATGGTAGCAAGTCACTCATGAACACGACACTCTTCCACTTTATCTTCATGGCTGTTGGGTTGGGTAATCTACTTATCTTTTGGTTATCATACGATTTTTAGAGCCTCTGTCTCAGTTTTGGGACAATGTTTCCAACTACATTTCATGTCACCAGTGTGTTAAAGATAAGTCATTCAGTTGATCTCTGCTACAATACATGTAAGCCTTCATTCCATTTCTGCCTTTCCTAATCCAGTTCCATGTATGCATCATTCTAATCATTCTGTCTAAATCATGATACCTATTTCATGTCGTTGATGGGGGATACATCAAGGCCCTCCTGCAACGGGTCGCTTCTTGTCGACATCAGCACGTCATCTAGACTTAGAAACATACCTTTGGTACCTTGGTGCTTGCATACATCAATGACAATTTTCCTCTCTCTCTGCGACAAGTTTGCATCAATGGCCTTCGACCGAAAGGTTTTGTGTGGTGTTCGACATAAACTCATTTACTCACACCATAGGGATTGTACTATAGTACCTTGAGATCCATTAACATCATCGATGGTTTCTCTCATGTTTGTTGACAACTTACACCATTGGCCAGTAATTAGATGGTGTCTACCATGTTTGGCTTCGGCTCATTGATTCACATGGTTAGACTCATATGTTGGTTGGTCGTGTGGATGACATAGAAGACCCCAGATCTAGTTTCCACCATCTAGACTGCAATTTTAGGATTATACAAAGATCACTATATATGATGGTTATGATCATACTGACAGCCATCCAGTCATGGGTCCACCAATTGCACCTATGGATGCATATTTTGATCATTATACATATTATGTTATCTTATGAGCTGAGTATGGGTATGACTTCCTAAGAAAAAAAGATGTCATGTTGTAAATGTATTGTAACAGATGAAGCTCATTGGTTGTCCTTGATCCTGACTTGTCACAAGGTAAAGAACTTCAGTCATCAGTCATCATCTCTGACTTTGGGCTTTAGGGCACATTCTATTATAGGCCATTTTGTCACATCTGATCGGTGAGCCTCCTAATGGGATCAATCAACATCTTATTCCCCCTTGTCACCATCTTTCACAAAGCCCTAAGCATGTTCCCTTCATCCCCCAGAATTTTAGCCCTAAAATGCATCATTTGAGCCAGTTTTAGGACCAATGCTCCTTGTATGCCTACTAGGGTGTGATCACCTATAGGTTGCTCCATTGTGGCCTGTGTTGGTCACCAGCAGGTTCCTCCCCTTTGCACCTGTGTTGGTTCTAGAAATCTAGGAGAATGATCGAGATTCCAGAAGCTTCCCCTTTTAAGAGTTTCTAGAAGTTGTTTTAACTACTTACCTTTGATAAAACATTTGGATCCTATCCTACCCTACTTTGGAGTTTTCACCACTTATCCTTCGATCCTATCCCTCCATCAAAGGTGGATCACAAACCCTAGATTGGTAATTGGATAAGAACTCCCAAGTTACCCTACTTCTCTATATATTCCCAACCTTCTATGTGGTTGGGGGTTGGCTTTTGGAGAGTGGTTATGCCCTTATGTTGCTGCAGTGAGTAGTTATTATCTCGTGCATTTAGGGTGATTGGAGGCGTATATTGTGACAAGGAAAGGACATGTTAAAAAATTGGAGGAGCTCTTCTACAATATCAACTGCTACTTATGGTTGTAATCTCCTTCCATTTATATTAATGCAAATAAATCATTGTTTTCCTATATTTTATGTTTTTATTTCATATATTTCAATACCATGTTGATCTATTGAATGAAGTAATTAGATGATACCTCATAGATCTCATAGTTTCTTGGCTTACGTTATCTGATTGTGTAGGTTCTAATTTTGGCATTTGGAGTTGGAATTGGAGCTTCCAAGCTAAAGAAGGAGTGAAGTGTGCAAAGGATTCCAGGTAGGCCTCACTCCATTATCTATTTACTTTAAGGAAAAGAATTGAGTTCCTTACCTCTCTATTGTTCTAGGTTAGCCATAGATCTAGGGGAGATACATTTTTCCAAAATCGTAAGTCTCGTATAACAACTTGGGTTGAGTTACTAGTCCTGGAAGCCTTTGTTGGAAAAACACTCTAGAACCCTTGGTGGGTTGAGTTACTAGTCCTTGAAGCCTTGGTTGGACAAACACTTTAGAACCCTTGGTGGGTTGAGTTACTAGTCTTGAAGCCTTGCTTGGAAAAATGCTTTGGAGCCCTATGGTAGTTGTGAGTTGATTTTATAGCCTTATGGCCAGGTTGGAACAAATGCTCTATAGCTTTGGACAAATTTGTAGAGACCAATTTGGTAATGGTTAGTGATGTCCGACCATGAGGTGGAATCACTAGTTGGGGGTTGAGGTGGTTTGGCCTCCAGAAGCCCTCGTTTGGTTTTTCTTTGTTTATTCCATGAGATCCCACATTCATGCCTAGAATATGGCATGGGAATGATTGGCTGAAAGAGAGATTTGGTTCAATACAATCTATGGTCAGGTGGTACGTGGAAGTCCCTGACTTTGTTCACTTTTGAATATGTTAATAATTGCTCCTTTCCTCTTGTATTTATGATTATTTATACTTTTTATTACGTGTCTTTGATGGTTGTTTTATCATTGTTTATTATTCTGGTTAAGCATGGTTTCATGATAGATTCTAGTTATGGCTCTTAACATGTTTTAATCGGTAAATGAATGCATGACCTAATTGATGTTATTGTAGCCATGGTGAGAGGGAATTAGACCTTCTTGATGATTTTCTGATAAGTATCAAACCTTATGTTCAGATATGCATTTATAACCTATAGATTACATGTTCATAATGTGTTTGACGAAATGCCTAGTATGTTCTAGTCAATCTAAGTCAAGTTCTGGGTTGAGATTGAATGTTTAGCTTTTCCATTGTGTCAATTATGATTTTCTGGTGAGCTTATTGAATTATGAACATATATGTATTTATTACCTACAGGTACTATGTACACAAAGTGTTTGTATAAATGAATAATTCATAACGCCAACTTCTTGGGGTCATAACTTTGGCACCCGATCTTTGTTTGACTATCATAATAACTCGTTTCAAATATCTCCATGAGGATGCTGAAACAAATAATTAAATTTGACTTGTACTTTTCTAGTCTCTCCATTTTCCTTGAAAATTTAATTTAGGCCCTCAAAACAAACTTAGAAGTTTAGAACCCAAGAAAACTGCCAAAAATAGAAATTTTTGTTAAACTTAAGGAGACGACCCTAAAAATAAAATAGTGTTGAGTCAAGTTGGGAAGATAACAGTGTTATCATGTGTCATTGGGTGGTTGCAGTCAGTTCTTGACATATGGATCCAATTTTCCATTAGTGCATCTTGGTAATTGGGTCACGCATAGTAACTCTCAGACATATGGATCTAATTTTCCATTAGTAAATCTTGGCAATTGGGTCTCGCATAGTAACTCTCATATTCATGTTTACCCTAGTGAGCAGGTTAAAGTGGGTAAATATGGGGTGAGGGTGTTACAGAGTGGTATCAGAGCTCCCAAGTTCAACACTTGGACTGGATGGGCGAAATGTGTTTTTCATGCATTCATGTTTGTTGTCTATATGTTTGTTATGTATGCATGGTGATGGTCATTGTTACAGTTGTGTCTTCATATCGAATTTGATGTTGTTGTTAGGATGATGGACATGTTTATTTCACTATACATATACATACATATTTTATTCTAATCTAGATTGATCTTGCAAACGAGATAACCTCATATGAACTTCACTAAGGTACGTTTGATTATGTTTATGTTTGGTTATCTGATATAGTATGCTTGCAGGAAGTAGAGGATCAAATATGACAAGTAAAATGGTGGACTACAGTTCATGTGAATCTCCCTACAGATAAAATGAGAAACATGGTGATGAGTACTCTCCTCACATAGCAGATACATTGAGAAGTTTGAAGGCAAATATAAGAAGTTCCAAAGAAGATAATAATAGGATCATTCAGTCATAGGAAAGACTTTCTAGGGAACAAGAGAAACAAGCATAGGTTAATGCAATCATTATTCAAAGTTTATTGGATTCAAAAATATTGGGAAAACTTAGGATTAGCCATGGACAAGAGAAATTGACCAATGGGGCATATGGCATCAGGTCTCGATTAGGACAGAGGTTGGATAGAGAGGATACAATCAGAGATGGTAGATTTCTAGATACACTAGACCGGAGGGGAAAAAATCATGGGTTCTATCATAATATTGGTTAAGAGAGACAGTATGGTCATCACCATTCACATCCATATAAGAGGAGTGAGAAGCAGTATTTACCAGAAGAGTTCAAGAAAGAAAAGACACCTACATTTGAAGGAGAAATGAAGAATTGGCATGGTGCAGAGTCTTGGTTGCTTGAGATGAATAAGTTATTCAGAATGCATGACTATTAAGGAAACATGAAAGCCAGGATAGTTACATTTAGTCTTAAAGGTAAAACAGACATTTGGTGGGAAAACGTGAAGAATGTTAGATGCTTTCGAGAAGAGGAGTTGACCTTGGGTGAGTTTGAAAGACTTTTAAGGAAAAAGAATCTATCTGATAGATACTATGATGACGAGGAAAATGAGTTCTATGAGTCGAAGATGGGATATATGACTAATGAGGAGTATACTAGCATATTCTTGGACTTGTTGAGATATGTGACTTATCTTAAGGAGGAGAAAATGAATATTCACAGATTCATCAGTGGGTTGTCGATAGCATTCAAAGATAGGATTGAGTTTGATGAGCCTAGGTCACTTGCCATCAGAAAGTTGAAACAATGTTATGAGAAACCGAAGCGCAGGTATGAATATAAAAAGGATTGGAAAGGTAATGACAAAACTAAAGGAAATTGGGTTAAGAAGTAAGGAACACCATAAGACATATGTAACAAAGAGAATGTTGTACCACATAAGAAGTTTAATGCATCTAACAGAGGACGGGGATTACAGTCTGAGGAGCATAACAAGGGTGATGGTAGGAAGCCTTTACAGTGTTGGATTTGTGGCAAGGATCATCATAGGAGAGATTGCCCACATCATCAGGGTGGCACACCACAAATTTATAGTGGTAGTGATCAGGAGACACAAACAGTGGGGGATGTTGGATAGATTATTCCTTAGATTTATGCAATGTTGGATGATAGGCAGGCAAATCCCTAGCCATCTATTATCGAGATGGATGGTAATATTTTTCATTAAGTTGTTTCTATTTTGATTTACCGTGGATCTAATTATAATTATGTTAATACTGGCCTAGTGGATAAATGTGGTTTGAATAAAGAAGTGCATGCAGAGTCTAGGTTAGTGCAATTGGCTACATGTACTAAGAAAAGAGTTCATCATTGGGTAAGAGCTTATGCATTTGAGTTGAATGGTATCCCTACATCAGCGCATCTGAATGTACTTCCATTGGGATCATTATGTTCTTCTGGGTATGGATTGGTTGTATCTTCACAAGACTAAGGTGGATTGTTGTGAAAAGGTTATTGAGTGCTTGGATGATAATGGAGAGCAGATAATATTTCAAGGTAAGAAGAAGGCAACATCAATTAGAATGGTTACAACTATGCAAGCAAAGGATAGTCGTAGGAAAGGGTGTGTTTTGTTTCAGTGCACATTTCCAATAACAAAGGTAAGGATGGTGAGGATGTTGAGGTATTGAAGAGGTAACTGATTTTATAACAATTTCATAATGTGTTTCTAGCAAATGTTTTAGATTTGTCGCCTCACAAGGAAGTGGACTTTTCTATTGAGTTGGTACCAAGGGAAGCACTAGCATCAAAGGCACGTTATAGGATGAGCACACCAAAGCTGGTGGAATTCAAGTTACAGTTCAAGGAAATGCTTGACAAGGGATATATTAGGCCAAGTGTGTCACCTTGGGGTGCATCAATGTTGTTTGTGAATAAGAAGGATGGTAGTCTCAAGTTATGCATTGGTTAGAGGCAGTTGAACAAGGTGACAATAAATAACAGGTATTTATTGTCAAGGATTAATGACTTGTTTCACCAATTGAAGGGAGAAACATATCCAGTCATCAACAAGACTGTTTTTTGGACCAAGTATGGGCATTATGAGTTTGTTTTGGTTCCATTTGGTTTGACTAATGCTCTAGATACTTTTATGTGTTTGATGAATTTTGTGTTGCAAACCTGTCTACACAAGTTTGTTATTGTGCTCATTGATGATATATTGATATATTCTAAGAATGAGGAAGAGCATGCAGAAAATTTGGCAACAGTTTTGAACCCATTGAGAGAGCATTAGTTTAATGTCAATCTTAATAAATACATTTTCTTTCAGACATAAGTACATTACTTGGAGCATGTAGTTTCCAAGGAAGGAATAGCAATGGATCCAGAAATGATCAGAGCTATCATGGAATGGGAAGCTCTAGAAATGTGGATGAGGTCAGATCATTTATGTGGTTAGTAGGTTACTATAGGTGGTTCATCAAAAACTTCTTATGGATTGCCTATCCTACTACATCCTTGCAATAAAAAAGGGAAGAAATTTGAATGGACAAAGGAATGTGCAGCAAGTTTTGAAAAATTGAAAATTTTGCTTACAATGCTCTAGTATTGAAGATTGCATATCCAGTCAAAGAGTTCGTGGTGTGCACAGATTCTTGAAAAAGAAGACTTGGTGGGGTTTTAATGCAGGAAGGACAGGTAATATGTTCTAAGTCAAGGAAATTGAATAAGCATGATCAGAACTACGTGACGCATGATCTTGAGTTGGTTGTTATTATTCATGCATTGAAGATGTGGAGGCAATATCTTCTTGGCAGGAGGTTCATCTTTATAAGTGATCACAGTGGATTGAAATACTTATTTGACCAACCTAATTTGAATGTGACACAACCTACATGGTTGGCTATGATCAGTGAGTTTGACTTTGATATCAGGTACCTTGAGGGTAAAGAGAACAAGGTTGCAGATGCTCTTAGTAGAAGAGTGCAGGTGAATCACATAACAGTTATTGGATCATATGGGACATATTTACAGGATCAGATCTTATAGGTAGGACAATAGCATGACAGGTATAGGTGACTTAAGCACATGTTACAGCCACAGGGTATAGGTGAAAAGGATGTGGGCTATCATCTCATTACAAATGATTTAGTGAGATCTGGACAAGATTTATGTGTCAAACAATAGTGAACTCAAGAATATTATCTTGATGGAATTTCATGCTAATTCGTATTCAGGTCACCCAAGATATCATAAAACATTGACAATTGTGAAGAAGTTCTACCATTGGCCGGATTTGAAGAAAGAGGTGGTAGAGTTTGTTGCGAGATGATTTGATTGTCAATAGGTAAAAGCAGAGTGTAGGATTTAACATCCCTAGTCAAAATTCCATGTAATAAATTTAATAAAGGCAAAATAGTAAACAAGGTCCTGGGACACATATTCCAAGTTGAATGTTGGGCAAAACATCCTAGTAGATATTCATTTTGTTTATTATGGCTAAAGGAAATTGGCAAAGGCAATGGAAAAGGATTTGAAAAGGAAAAGAGGCATTTATTGGAATTTTATTTATGAAAATAATGGAAATTGGGAGAAAAGGAAGGTGAAAGGTCACAGATTTCATATGAGGAGGAAAATGAATGAAAATAAGGTAAAATGAAGAAAATAGAGGCCTCATTAATAAAAAGGCTTCTGAGGTTCCATTCACAACCTTTTGTCAGTTCAATTTTGGAGCTCTCTTTATTCTCTCTACTTTTTCATACTCTTGGACACTTAGTGTATTCTGGGAGCACTCTAGCATTGGAGGAAAGAAGGAAAAGAAAGGACAAGAAAGCAAGAGGAAGAAAGGATCAAGCAAGGAAGAGTAGGATTCAAGCAGCTATAGTGAGATTACTTGTAGGTATCGAGTTGCATGTATGATTTCCTTGCTAGTTCTGGCCAGCATGGTTCGTGCATGTGTAGTCAATTCTCTTGTTGTCATTGGCATGGGTTTTGAAATGTATGAAAGTGGTTTTCACCCTTGCCTTGCCATTTCTAGATAGCCATGGTGTGATGGGGTTTCTCTTACTTGGTTGAGTTGGATTGTCCGATTGCTTCGAGACTAAGTGGGGTGGTCTAAGGGGAGAAACACAAGGCCTAGGAATCCCTGGACCAATGAAGGTGGAATTGAAATAAAGCTTGATTGTGTATGCCCTCGTTAGGCCTAGGAATCCTTGACTAGTGAATAGCAGGATATATGGTAATGCCTAGAGGGTGGAACCTCGTTAGGCCTAGGAATCCTGAACCAATGAATGGTGGGATATACAGTAAATCCTATAGGTGGAGATGGACAAATTACTCATGATTTAGGTGGAGATATCCAGAGGAACCCATGCTTGTATAGGCCTAGTGATCCATGGACATTGGGATTCTGGTAAATCCTAGTAGTGTATGATTCTTGATTGGGTTTAGGAATCCCCTTGGTGGGATTGCAGTAAATCCCGGTTGTATAGATGAGGGTTTTGGGCCTAGGAATCCCTTGGTGGGATTACGGTAAAGCCTAGGGAATTCCTAGTTGGTTTTTCTTATAAGTCCCACATTCATGCTTGGAATATGGCATGGAGGTGATTGGATGAAAGAAAGATTTGATTTAGCCTAATCTATGGTCAGGTGGTACGTGGAAGTCAATGGATTGGTTTGATTTTTCATATTTTAATAATATCTCTTTTCCTGTTGTGCTCTATGCATAAATGTACTTATTAATATGTGGGTTTTTATGGTTGTTCTATCATTGTTATTCTGCGAGATATAGGTTGGTTATAAACATGGTTTCATGACAGATTTTAGTTATGGATCTTAACATGGTTTGATTGGTAAATGAATGGATATTAAATGCATAACCTAATAGATGTTATTGCATCTATTATGAGAAGGAACTAAACTTTCTTGGTGATTTTTAGATAAGTATCAGATCCTTATGTTCAGATGTGCATTTATAGCCTATAGGTTACATATTCACAATGTGTTCGACGAAGTGTCTTTCATGGTTAAGCTTGGTTAGGTCAAGCCCTTGATCAAGTTTTGTGTTATAGGATTTGCCTTGGAAAGTCTCATCAAGTTCTGAACATTAGTTTGGAGACTAGCCCTAAAAAAGTGGCTTAAATCTTCCAGTTTTTGGCACAAAACTAGCTAAAAAATACTGCAATCTCTCCCTTGCAAGCTTGTGGGAGTAACTGGAGGGTTTCAGACACATGGAGACCTTGTCATGGGAGTGATTGGGGTTTTAGTTCGGTGAAAGACTAGGTTAACTCAAGGGTTGGGAACCTGGAGTGGTGGATTAGCTCCTAGAGGTCTTGTAGTACCTGAGGGAGGTCTGTAAAGTGTTGGTTCATCAATTCCACTTCCTTAACTACACTTAGGGAGTTGAATCATATCATAGTAACTCTTCATCACATGTTTACCCTGGTGGACTAGTTAGCTTGGATAAATGTGGGAGGAGGTCTTTATAGAGTTGTATCAGAGCATGGTTCAACCATTGGACTGGATGGGCAGAATTTGGTTGTCATGCATGCATGTAGGGTGTATACGTTCTTATTGTGTATACATGGTGATGGCCATTGTTATAGTCGTGTTTCCATGTGGAATTTGATGATGTTGTTTTTGGGATGTGTTTGTCATGAATGCATGTCCGTTTTATATGCATTTGTTATGCATGTTAGTGTCTATATGTTATTATGCATGCATTTTCATGATTATAGTTATACATGTATAGTAGGTCAAACATGCATTGTGAGGTCATTGTATGTACTTTTTGTCATCATGATGTTGTTGGATGTTATGAAGCTAATGTTATGATAGAGCAGGAGATGAAGATCATCAAAGTGAGGTTACATCACTGGAAATCGGGGTAAGTGCAGATCATCATACAAGTTTGTATGGTGGGTATGTAGGTATGTTGGTTAATGGTCGTTATCAGCATTAGGGTTATGTACATGTTGTTGAAGAATCTATGGCATGCATAATTACATTGATTCTTCACTACATGATAGCAACTTGTGAAGTGTTTAAACAATTTATCTTATCTTGATGTTTACTTCATTATTAGCATGTGTATATTGACTTCATCAAACTATTATAAAAAACAAAATAGACAAGAACACAAATGTTTGGCTATCTGCCAGGGCCAAAACATCTCCCTCTTAGAGAGGAAAACCCATGCATAAATTCTTCTTATAGAGATTCCATTGACGAATATCAAGAACATGACCCTTTGACATAATCTACCTCTCAAAGACCAAGCCATTAATCCTCTTACCCAAGAACTATTGAGATCGTCATCTTGTTGCTCCTCCAACTAAGTCACTGTTGCACCATGATTGCTTCATTAAGGTCTTCTTCATTGTTGTAGCCTTCATCGAGGTTATGATATACAAGAACAAGATCATAACTGAAGTAGTGTCATGATTGTACATTAATCTAGATTGAGATAATCTTATACTATGATGAGATCCTTTCATCATCATGTTTAGTCACTAAGACCTTGACACTACTTCTTCTCATTATGACGAGGCTACTCCTTATCCATTACATCAAAACTGAGATCAATGATATGCAAGATCAATATCCATCACTGCTCTTTTGTAGCAGGTCAAGATTGTATCACATTTAATCAGAATGTTGTGGTAACCAATGTGACTGTATGTCTCTACTCACAAGTATACAGAGGGTTTCTGCCACAGGTATTCCAAGGGTTTCTGCCATCATGGAAACTTACCGAGATAATATAGTTCTACACCACTATAGTTGCTACCAACGTGATCTTTATTGAGCCAAGACATACTGAGGATAGTCCACCTACTGTGTATGTCGAGAATGAAACAATGACATTACTTCATCATTTTCATATGCCTAGATCTCATACAACCCTTCTCAATTCATCTAAATTTATCTACTTTAGATCATAGATATGATGATAAGGGATATACCTTGACTCATTTTCTCCTTATACCCATTCGAGGAGGTAGCTTAACCTTAGATCTATCCCACAGAGAAATGTGGATTTTTTGTAGCTTCTTACTGCAGCTCCTTGACTTTGACTACGGCTCCTTAACCTTGATTGCGGCTTACTGTGGCTCCCTTATCCATTGACTGTGGCTTACTATGTCTCCTCTTCCTCCATTGACTGTGGCTTACCCTTCACTATGGCTCATCAGAGACATCTAATATTTTCTGTGTCATTTTCATCTACCCTTCATGGGTATTTATAGTGGTCATCCATATATGTAAGTTAACCTTAACTCATGAACCGACGTGTCCATTATTTCAAGCTGACATGACATGTATTTATACATTTTAATTAATTTCTTTGTAGCCAACGTGATCATCTCCTTATTGCTTCTCTTGCAGACTTCAGAGGGCTTGATTTGAGGCATTGATCTTGGTCTTGGAGGGATGCTACACTAGTTGAAAACTTGTACACATTTACATGGAATCATGACATGATTCATTGACATAGAAATAAATTATAAAGACATCAAGAATAAGTCTTTCACCTAATGACACCTCTTTCTCATGAAACCCATGCAGCAAGATTACAAAGATAACTTATTCTTTTTTATTACATCAAATACAAAGATCATGTCATTATGAAGACCGTACCTAGTTACAGTTTCTTCAACACATGTCTATCATTGTTGCAGTTACATGTATGATAAATATTAGCTAATCAGTGTGATAATATGTACATGCATCGGTTAGTCATGAAGGATATTAACTTGTTTTTAAATGAATTATGGTCATATGCATGATGGTTATGGTCATTTCACTTAGGATCTTGATGTTATATGTATCGCGTTATTCTGGATTGGTCTATGCAAATGATTATGGTGATGATACTCAGGTATGAGTTGATCTAATTGTGATATTGTGTCATCCTAATTTGGACTGACTTGTGCAGATGTGATAGCCTCCTCTAAGATACATTAAGGTATGAGTTTGATTATGTCATCTATTTGGCGTTTGAGTGTTTGATTATGTAATCCATTTGGTGTTTGATTGTTTGATTATGTCATCTATTTGGTGTTTAAGTGTGTAATGTTCCTAAACAGGAAATTAAGTGATAATCTAATTAAACAAACAATGCAACAGTGGAAAATTAAAAACATTTAGCAAACACCCATGAGACACTTTAATACTGGAACTATTGACCCATATATTAGGAAATATGAGAGAATGAGTACAATACATAAATGGAGTGGTGCACTTGGGCTTGTCTTAAGGACAAGATGGACCAAACCCAAGTGGTAGAACAGTTGGAAAGATGGCTTCTCAATTGCTTCTCTACTATGCTCGTGTTGTCCCAATAAACTATTGATATTTTGACTTCAACTTGCTGGAAAGTGCCCAAAAATTTCCTAGAAAATTCTACCCTTTTAGCCTTAGACTCCTTGGACAAGACCTAGAAGGGAATTTCTGTGATTTTGACTTTGGATTTTTGGCCTCTTGGGAGCTGCTCTCTGGCTACTTCTGCCAAATTCGATTTGTAGGAAACAGCCTGAAAATCCACCTGGAAACACTCCTAAAATGTTGTTTTCCCCTGTGCTATTTGATCCCTTTCTTCCCTGACGGTCTTTGGCCCTGATGGTTGCTCAATTAAGCCCCATGGATTTGTTGTTGGAGGCCACTACAGAGTCTCCCTGCCCAGAAACATACACTGATGCGAGGTACTACCTGGCTGGATGAAAACACTGATAAAATACCCTCAGTCCTCCATGTTATTTTCTCTCAGAAACTCCCAACAGGTTAGTGGCTCCTTCTTGGCTAGCTGAATCAACTTCTTTGTATTTCTAGCTACCTAGAAAACACGCAGTCTCTTCTTCTGCGTGGTTTCCTGAGCTGTGAATCACTGCTAGAATTCTTGCAATTTCTGTGGAATGGCCTCCCTAGGGCGGGAATTGATAGTCCCCCGAAGTAGAGGTTGAATCTTCCCTGCGAAATACTCATGGCTAAACAAATGGTAGACTTGCTAAACGATAGAGCGTACAAGAGTGAGTTTGTTTGTCAAATATTTAGGATGCTAGAAAATGAGAGCTTCGTCCTCTTTTAACACCTTGGGCTCCCTTAGCCTCTTGTGGTCCCCTCCTTCCACTAACTCTAACTCCCTCCAACGTCCTTCTTGGACAAATTCGAATTATGTATGTGGTGGCCCCACATTCCACAGGCTGCCAAAAATAATTCGAACTGTCTATAGTTCCTAAGTTTTTGTGTGTGGGTTCCTCCTCGTAAACCAAAATTGCTACCAAAATTGTGTTGTTTCATCCCATGACTAATTCATTTGAGAAGGGGCATGACAGTCCTCCCCTCGTAAATGTTTCTTTCCCTCAAGCAACCTCAAATTCGGGTGCTCTAGTATGTGCTCACCCTCCCAGGTGGCATCCTCATCCGATAAGTTATTCCAGTGTACCAAGAACTCCTAATCATTCTGCTCCTTAGTTTTCTCTCCTTACTCTCCAATATGGCCTCTGGTTCTACCCCCAAATGGACCTCATCATCCAATGGGGGTAGATTAGCTACTGCTATCACATGTTGTCCCAAAACCTTCTTCAGGCATGAGACATGAAACATGTTATGGATCCTGCTCTCCAGAGGTAGTGCTAGCTTAGAGGCCACTTCCCCAACCCGCCTGGTCACCTAGTAGGGCCCATATAAGTGTGGATGTAGCTTCTTGGCCCCCTTCTATTTCAGCGTGGACTATTTGTAAGGCTGCAACTAGAGGTACACTGGGTCCCCCTCCTGAAAGCGCCTCTCTATCCTGTGTCGATCTACATACAATTTTTGTTGATTCTGGGTTGTCGCTAGATTATCCTTAAGAGATTTGAGGATATCTTGGTTGACCCAGTCTTTTGCCTTTAGGGCTTGGTTGTCTCTGAAAATAATATCAACAAAATTTATAGCATCATAATCATAAAGGGCACGGAAAGGAGTCATACCAATAGACATGTGGTGTGTGGTGTTGTAGCAAAACTCACCCAAGTGCAACCACCAAATCCACATCCTCTACTAACCCATCACATAGTTCCTCAGGTACCCCTCCAACCATTGGTTGATCCTCTCTGGTTGGTCGTCCGTCTGAGGGTGGTAACTGGTGCTAGGGGTAAGCTCCGTCCCAACCAACCTGAAGAGCTCCTACCAAAAACCACCCATAAATATGTTGTTTATGTCGCTAACAATGTTCTTGGGGAATCCATGTAGTCAGAAAACCTCTCGGAAGAACAACTCAACAACCTAGGCAATCGTGAATCTAGTAGGTATGGCAAAGAAATGGGCAAATTTGGTGAGCCTATCGACCACCACATATATGCAATATTTCCCCTGTATTGTGGGGATCCCAATAATGAAATCCATCAAGATACTTTCCCATTTCCCCTCTAGAATGGGAAGTGGCTATAATAGCCCTGCAGGGTGAGTCATCTCCCTCTTGTTCTACTGGCAGGCCTCACACTCCCTTATGTGTTGCAACACATCTTCATTGAGGCCTTGCCATGGGAACCTCTCCCGAATAGCAATGTAAGTCTTTCGAAACCCCTGGTGTCCAGACAGTGGTGAATCGTGAGCTACCTAGAGTACCCTCTCCCTCAACTGCAAGTTGGATACTAAGTAAATGTGCCTCTTGTAATAGATGACCTCATCCATCGCATAGTAATGCTCATATGCATGTGTCTCCTATAGCACCTCACAAGCCTTTCTATCCTTGGAGTACTCAACCAACAGCTGAGCCTTCCAATCCTAGCAAATTCTCATGAGATATAACCTAGCCAATCTCTTAGATAGATCATCGACCAACACGTTGTGCTTGCCCCGCACATACTCAATATCTAAGTTGTAGACTTGTACCTTGCAACCCATCTATGTTACCTGTCCTTGAGGACCTGTTTCCCCATGAAATGTCGAAGATTGTTGTGATCATTCTTCACTTGGAATTGGTTGACCACCAAGTACTGGTGGAACTTGGCCAATGCATGCATGATGGTCGACATCTCCTTGGCACATATGGAATATGACAGCTCATATGGTAGGAGCTTCCAACTCTTAAAAGCTATGGGGTTCCCCTCCTATGACAAAATGGCTCCAACTCCCACCCTGATGCATCACACTCCACTGTGGATGGCTGGGAAAAATCTGGGAGTGCCAAGACAGGGAAACTACTCATTACCTCCTTGAGGCAATCAAAAGCGACCTATGCTCCCTCAATTCATGCAAAGGCCCCTTTCTTGGTCAATTCGGTCAAGGGTGCTGCCAGCTACAAGAATCCTTTGAAAAGCTTCCTATAGTAAGTGCAAATGCCCAAGAATCCTCTTAGCATAGTCACGTCTCGGGTTACTAGCCAATCCCGAATGGCCCTGATCTTCTCTTCATGAACCTTCACCCCCTCTACTCCAATGATATGCCCAAGATAAATCATCTACGTCAACCCAAACTTGCATTTGGAGAGCTTGGCATAGAACTGTTGCTCCTCCAAAATGCATAGTACCTCCTCCAAGTGTTGGAGATGCTCCTCCCATGTCCAGCTATATATTAGAATTTCGTCAAAGAACACTAGCATGAACCTCCTCAGTTGCCCTCAAAAGATGTGGTTCATGCAAGACTGAAATGTGGCAGGAGTGTTGGTCAGCCCAAACGGCATGACCAGAAACTCAAAGTGCCCATAGTCGCACCAGAATGTTGTCTTTGGAATGTCTTGATCCCAAACTCTGATCTAGTGGTACCCCGAACACATATTGATCTTATAGAAGTACTTGGCTCCTCTAAGCTCATCTATCAGCTCATCAATGCAGGGAATGGGGTACCTATTCTTGAGGGTCTTCCTGTTAAGGGCTCTGTATTCTATGCACATCCTGAGGGCCCCATCCTTCTTCTTCACTAGCACTATGGAAGAATAAAAAGGACTGGAACTAAGCCTAATGTGACCCAAAGCAAGCAGCTCCTGAATATCTTTCTCAATCTTATCCTTATATGCTTTGGGGTGCTTGTAAGGAGTAGTGATGACTTCCTATATGCCTGGCTCTAGCTCAATGGTGTGCTCAAACCCTCTATCTGGTGGTTTCCCTGGTGGAATGTCCCTGAACATTATTGCATACATGTACAGAAGAGCTTGTATGTCTGCCAATGGTGATTGTGCCTGTCCCCTAACCTCTGAGATCCTCAACTCGACTACCCATGCAATGTCCCCATGTTGAATTTCTGCCTCCATCCTGTGGGCCAAAACTCTTTGAGGCAGATAAGACTACATGCCTCTCAAAACCACCAGTTTGCCAGATGGCCGCATGAACTCCATCTCAGGTTTCCTCCAATCAGTTGTAACTCTCCCAAGGGAATACAGCCACTAGACACCCATCACCACATTGGTGTCTGGCACATCGACCACGAAGAAGTGGTCCGTCATCGAGTAGTTTCCCATAATTACTATCAAGGAGGGCACGTATCTAGGACACTAGATGGTAGGGTCACACTGTACTAGGACGGAATATCCCTCAAAATCTGTCATGGTGAGGCCCCTCCTCTGGACTAGTTGTGCGTCTATGAAGTTATGGGTAGCCCCACTGTCCACTAGAACTGACACCATATGTCCCTGTACCATACCTCTGATCAGGAGTGTCAAAAACTTAGGAATCCCACATAGAGAAGAAAGGAATCCCCCTAATGAGGAAAGAGATGCCCCTCCCTGTGAAGGTAGTGGTAGTGGTGGCCCTCTGTCCCTCGAACTCTCTCCATTTGTCCCACCGCAATCCTACTCTACCTTGTCCTCCTAGTCACTATAAGAAAAGACCTCAATGTAGTGTGCTCTACCCATTGTACACCTATGGCCTGGTGCCTAAGGCTCCTTGCATATGAAGCATAGCTTCCTCCTCCTGAGGTCCTTCTGTGTCTCCTCATCTAGTTTCCCCCTGCTCTGTTTGGTCCTCGGTGGCAGGGGTCTAGTCTCATTCCCTTTCCATGGGAAAGGGGTCCGTGCAGGAAATGGCACTCTGGTCTTGGGGATGGCCCCCTAAAAATCTCTAGCACACACAACCACCTCTTGCAGTGTAGAGGGTCTACATGACTTCACCAGTCCACACAGAGGCTCAAGAAAGACCTCAATGAAGATGTATACCCTCCTGGCCTTGGACAAATCTGGGACCATTACTAACACACGCAGAAAATCAGAAAAATACTGCTCTAGGTTACCTCTTTGGCACAGTTGTGTTAGCTCCCTGAAGGATGCCTTCAAATCCCTCTGATCAAACCACTCCACCACCCTCCTAGTGAAGTCCTCATATGAAAATATATAGGCATGCCCCAAAGTGGTTAGGCCATGAAACCACCAGTCATGGGCTTCCCCCTCCAAGTGCAGCACTGCCATCTTATTGGCCTCCTATTCTATCATCCGGTTAATATAAAGGTACATGTCCATCTTTTCAACCCAAGCCCTGGCTATGCACTTGGCGATGCCATCAAATATAGGGAAGTACATCCTCCCTATGGTTCTCTGCAGCTCATGGTTTTTGGTCTCCTATCCTCCGTACCCCTTGTTCCTCTCACTCTGCTTGAGCTTGTAGTAATCTCTAAAGGAGAGGGATTCCTTGAAATCTTTGTCTATCACCTGCCACTCTCTGAAGTAATCCTCCATCTAGGGAGTTTCTTACTCCCGTGTCGGTTCGATCTATTCCATTGGCACGAAGGAGGGTAGTGTGGCCCTAATGGGCACACTCACTGAAGGGCATTGAGCTGCCAGTGAGGGATGATCGAAGGGCTGAGAAGCCCCGGAGGTCTCTCCACACAAAAACCCTCTAGGTGTGGCTTTGTCTCGGCTCTATGATTTGATCTCCTCTAGCATGAATTTTTTCCCTTTGGCCAATTCACTCAGAGCCCTCAAGAGGCTATCGAAATCCATCTCCTCCCTTCTCTTGGGCTCTATCATTTCCTCCTCTCCGACCATTGTTTTCCCCTTTTCCTTAGTGTCTAGTGTAATTTCCATCTCTCTTTCTCTGCTCCTATACCTTTGCCTCTGATAAGTGATGTTCTCTTGGTATTCTCCTCTCATAGGAAACCAACCCTACAGCTGAGCTAAGAATTAGGCTCTGATACCACTATAATGTTCCTAAACAGGAAATTAAGTGATAATATAATTAAACAAACTGTGCAACAACGAAAAATTAAAAACATTTAGAAAACACCCATAAGACACTATAATACTGGAACTGTTGATCCATATATTAGGAAATATGAGAGCATGAGTACAATATATAAATGGAGTAGTGCACTTGGGCTTGTCTCAAGGACGAGCTAGACCAAACCTAGATGGTAGAATAGCTGGAAAGATGGTTGCTCAGTTGTTTCTTTACTATGCTATGTGATGTTTGAGTAAACTATTGATCTACTAAATTCAGCTTGCTGGAAAGTGCCCAAAGATTACCCAGAAAATTATTCCCTTTAATCCTTAGACTCCTTGGACAAAACCTAGAAAAACCCAGAAGGAAATTTCTCTAATTTTGACTTTGTATTTTCAACCTCTTGGAAGCTGCTCTCGGGCTACTGCTACCAAATTTGATTTGCAAGAAACAGCGTGCAAATCTACCTAGAAACACTCCTAAAATGTTGTTTTCCCCTATGCTATCTGATCCCTTGCTTCCCAAGTGGTCTTTGGCCCTGATGGCTCCTCAATCAAGCCCCACGAATTTGCTACTGGAGGCCATTGTGCAGTCACTATGCCCATAAATGTGTATTGTTGCAAGGTACTAGTTGGATGGCTGCAAACATTAATAAAGTACCCTCAGTCCTCCATATTGTTTTCTCCTACAAACTCCCAACAATTTAGTGGCTCCTTGGTTGGCTGAATCAACCTTCGCATATTTCTAGCCGCCCAGAAAACATGCAATCCCTTCTTTTGCATTGTTGGATGAGTTGTGAATCATTGTCGGAACCCCTGCAATCTTTGTGGAATGGCCTCCCTAGGGTGGGCATGGATAGTCCCCCAAAGTAGAGGTTGAATCTTCCCTGCGATAGACTCGTGGCTAAACAGTTGGTAGACTTGCTAAACAGTAGAGCGTACAAGAGTGAGTTTGTGTGTCAAATGTTCAGAATGCTGAAAAATGAGAGCTCCATCCTCTTTTATCACCTTGGGCTCCCTTAGCCTCTTGTGGGCCCCTCCTTCCACTAACTCGAATTCCCTCCAACGCCCTCCTTGGCAAAATTCAAATTATGCATGTGGTGGCCCCCACATTCCACTAGCTGCAAAAATAATTCAAATTGCCTATAGTTCCTAAATTTCTGCATGTGGGGTCCTCCTCCTAAACTAAAATTGTTGCCAAAATTGTGTTGTTGCATCCATGACTAATTCATTTGAGAAGGGACATGAAAGAGTGTTTTATTATGCCATCTATTTGGTGTTTAAGTGTTCGATTATGTCATCTATTTGGTGTTTGAGTGTTTGGCGTCTATTATGTCATCTATATGTTCTTTGAATGTTTAACTAATTGCATGATATGAGTATGTGTCTATAAGATTGCCTGAAGGAATGATCTTTTTTCAAGACACTTGTACTAACCCATTATGGATTGAGACAGCTAATATGTGCTTGAGTGTAAGTGGGTGTTAGTGGTAGTATTATGACTATGATTATGAGTTGATTGCAAATTATGACATGGTTTTTAGTCTTGATAAAGACTAATTTCAAATTAATAGAGATGATATCTTGATATTTGGAACGTGTGGCTGACATGTGTGAATAGTTGCATGGAAACATGCTTGGTATTAGAGTGACAAGGTAATAGTTGATATATTTATATAACTAATAAATGGGTGATGTGATAGGACATAATAAAACTCAATTGCAACAAAGAAAAAGGTCAAAGGAAGGAATTGGATGAGAATTCCTTTGGAAATGTTTGAAAACCGCAGTTCCAAATGAATGAATGCTTTGCATGAATACAGGAAGTCTTCTTAACCTTAATTTTGTGTGATAATATGTGGATATGTGCTAGATTCATGGACATGTATTTGACATGTATAACATTTGGTTTCTAGTTATATCTGGATTCATCAAGGAATTGGAGTCCCTTGAGAGATGGCATGGATGTGTTCAGTTACAAGGCAACGTGCTTCGCACAACAAGGTAAGGTAACCAATGTATTGTTATGTTTATTTATGCACTGACAGTTATATTTGTATGGCAGTATGATGCAGGGATTGCATGACAAAAGAGACTACCATGAAATCTTGAAGAAGGTTCGGGTTGAGCTTTCCCTTGAAAACATTGGGAACCCATGGGGTTGAGTCATGGTGTTTGTTGGGAGTTGTGTGCCTTCAATATTTTATGATTTGTTTGAGCTTGATTTATGGGTTTTGATTGCATCTAGTGCAAGGCCTTGCCACTTTGTTTGTGATGTCATATTGCTATTGGTTTTTCATGGTTTCTTCTTGTTTCTCTTGAGCTTACCTTTTGTGTTTTTTGGGTCTTGGGAATTGGTTAGGAAGGAGAAAGTTAATGGAGCTTGGGGAAAGCTAAATGAAATCCAACAGGTAATGTAAGACCCAAATGAAGCTCAGTGCATAAGGGAAGTTGAAGGCAAGAATATGAAAACCAATTGGATTGGTTTGGTTTATTGGGATAAAAGGATAGTGGCAGGATAGTCATGAGAAAGTTAACAGTAAAGGTAAAATAAATGGAATGGAGGTATCATATGCCTTGTTGAGAATTGTTGTTCTTAATGTTGTGCATTTTGTGCATGAATAACAGGAGTTCTCTTAACCTAGGCCTTATGATATCTGGTAATTATGTTTTGATTATGATTATGTTGATGTCTATATATGTATATATGTATGTACATATGGTGTTCTCTGACATGGTCATCAGGGATAATCATTGTTCTATGTTGATGTTTATATGTATACATGTATGTATGTATATCATTGTCTAATAGGGTCATCAGAGATCATGAATGTTTTATGCTAATGTTTATATGTATGCATGTATGTATGTATGTCATTGTCTAAAAGGGTCATTAGGGATCATGTTTGTGGAGGAATGATTGCTTATGCAGGTGAATGGCATGAAGAGGTTCCTGGTCTTATGAGGAATCAAGTGGGAAGAGTAACCTTGACAGATCTATGAGGTCAGTATCATACGGATATGATTTGATATTATGTGATTATACTAGGTCTATGTTTATGTTATGGCAGGTAATGTTGAGGGATACAATAGTGGAATGAGAGTAGTATGATCTACGACATGTTGGAACAAGCATGGATGGTGGAAAGACATTAGAAGCAAGGTTTCCTGGTAGAGATAGTGTGGTCTCTGTATGTGTGGTACTATTGTTGTGTATATGTTGTACATGTTGTACCTGTGGTGTTTGCATGTTGCATGTATAGTGTCGTGTATGTGTTGTATATGCAGTGCTATGTACATATGGTCTTGTGTATGTGTTGTATATTCGGTTCTATGTACATATGGTGTCGTGTACATGTTGTATATGTAGCCATTGTGTACATATGGTGCCATGGGCATGTTAGATATGTGGTGTTGTGTACATATGGTGTTGTGGTCATGTTGGATATGTGGTGTTGAGTACATATGGTGCTATGTACATGTTGCATAAGCGGTGTTGTGTACATATGGTGTTATATACATGTTGTGTATGAAGCTTTGTGTACATTTGGTGTTGTGTGCATGATGTACATGTGGTGTTGTGTGCTTGATTGTACATGTGGTGTTGTGTGCATGTGGTGTACCTATTGTACATGTGGTGTTGTGTACATGTCATCAATGCCTAATGTGCGCAGATGGTGTTGTGTACATATAGTGCATGCGATGTTGTGCACGTATGGTGATTTGTACATGTTGTGCAGGTAGTGTTGTGTACATAGGGCATTGTGTACACGTTGTGCAAGTGGTGTTGTATACATGGGGTTTTGAGTACACATTGTGCAAGTGGTGTTGTGTACATGTCGTACACATTGTGTTACGCGCATATGGTACTGTGTTATGTGTATTGTCTAATTGTTGTATCGTGACATGTGTATACATTGTGTTGTACTACGTGTACATATGTGTATTGTGTTGTACACCAGGTGCATGTGTCTGTATTGTATTGTGTTGTACACAGGGTGTAGGTGCATGTATTGTGTGATGTTGTACATTGTGTGTGGGTGTATGCATGTGATGTACATTATGTGTATGTGTACGTGATTGAAGAAAATAAAAAGGCACTAGGTACTTTTCGGGTTTGGCAACCGATTTGGTGTGTGTACGAACAAAGAAAAAATGTAGAAGCAAAAGACTAATTGAAGGATAAGTACTAGTATTTTATTTCAGTTTTAATTATGTATGTGATCTATGATTTTGTTTCATGATGATTGCATGTGATTTATAATTTTGACTTATGATGGTTGCATTTTGAGCTAACCATATCTGATATGTTTATTCATGATGATTTGATCAAACAACCACTTTGACTATTGCAACATGGAGTGAACAAAATTGCAAGCATACCTTATTGACGAGCCATCGATGAGGTATGATGTGAATTTACGTCAATTTATTTTAAATCTAATGGAAATTATGTGCTTGGTATAGGAAAGCATGAAAATGACCAGTTGGATGGTTGAAATTGACTGCAAGAATTAGCAGCAACACAAGGAATTGGAATAGGAAACAATATGTTGGTAAAGCAATTCAAGAGCAAGGTCATTGTGGGACATTGGTACCCAATAGTGTCCATTGATTTCCATGAGCACGCTATGACCGATATGATGGTTTTGAGGCAGGGATATGTCTTGATTTTTGGACCTTCTAGTACGAGGAAACCTTGCCAAGAGATGAATCGCCCAGGAAAGGGGATGTCGGGGAACTTGGAAGCTGAGTGAATACACGGAAGGGGGCGAATGGGTTGCCCAAGGGACTATGTAGAAAAGAAGGGAAGGTCAGGGATGGACTTGTTTAGGTCATTAGACTTGCTAGATGGAATAAGATGCACATTGGGAGTGTGCCCTGGAAAAATGAGTTGGTAATTGTTCACTGAGAGAATAAGTGCCATAGGATTGTAACGTTGGACATTTGCTGTAGATTTGACTTTAGCAATGGATTTTTGACTTCATGGGAAGGAGGTGAATCCTTGTATTACTTTGAGGGTGGAGGTATGAGCCTCTAGATTCCCTTATTGCAGATGCAGGTATCGTTTCCTTTTATTTGTTGGTTGAGCAAATGTGCATATGTATATGTGTATGTGTATATTATTGTAAATATTATATCGAGCTAGATTTATAAAGCTCCATGAACAATATGGTTATTTGTTGGTTGAAGCAAATGTGTGTAAGTATATGTGGTTGTTATTGTAAATATCATAATGAGTTATGTTATAAAGCTCCAGTAAATGGTATGTTTGTCATGTTTTCAGAAGTGTTCATTGTAAATATTGCAACGAGCAGTGTTATAAAGCTCCATCGGCCATATATTCAATTTTCAACGGTCTTGTTGGTTATAGGTGTCATTGAACACCGAGGACGATGTCCCCCCAAGTGGGACGGTTCTGTAACATCCCTAGTCAAAATTCCATGTAATAAAGTTAATAAATTCAAAATAATAACCAAGGTCTTGCGACACATTCCAAGCTGAATATTGGGCAAAACATCCTAATAGGCGTTCATTTGGTTTATTATGGCTAAAGGAAATGGAAAAGGCAAAGGAAAAGAGGCATTTATTGACATTTTATTTATGAAAATAATGGAAATTAGGAGAAAATGAAGGTGAAAGGTTGCAGGTTGCATGTGAGGAGGAAAATGAAGGAAAATAATGGAAAATGAAGAAAATAAAGGTGAAGTAAAATTATAAGTGCAGACACGAACGAATTCCTGTAGCCGAATAATGCGTCTAGCCACAACAGATACATTATATGGAAGATTTCCTTAGGTTAGAATCAATCAATAGGGCCTACCTCTTGGTCACTTATCCTGCTTGATGATGTCCTCGCTTGCTCACTCCAGCAATCTCTCGCTTCCTTCTTCAAGCTCCTGAAACAAGTAAACAACAACAACATACAAACATAATAATAGAAAATTTTCAATTCAACCTACTTAACAAGTCAAGAAATATTAAGACATGGATATGTAATATTACAAAACATGTATGAAATCAATCGACAGTTGCATATATTAATACCAAAGAGAGGTTACAACCATTCGTCTTGACGTTGTAGTCTTCCTCTGACAAGACCAAGTTCCCACACACTTCTGCTAACATTCCATGATGGCTTCAAACAACAATAGTTTTAAAGCTCTTCCCTTTAGGATTCACTCCAAATCAAAACACACTTCTCCCTCACACAACTAGGTGGCTACAACTAGTAATATCTTGTTTGTCTATTCAAAAATAATATCAACACTTTGCAGCTATAACACTCACACTCAGTGAAAACTATCAACTGTGACTAGTTTGTGCTTGGGAAGAAGGGAGGTTTATATATGAAATATGGATGGGAGATGGATCATCTTATCATGAGAGAAGGACTTATCCCTTGAGGTACTTCCATCATTATAGGGGAAAGGAGCCCAAATTGTCATCCTCGACCCCATCTGGCCAAACCATTTACCAGATTTCTGTTACGGAGCTTATAGAGCTGGAAGCTTCAGTTCGAATTTAAAAAACTTTCCATAATAGGACCGGCATGACTAAGACACAATCCAATTGTTGTGGTCAATGCGAGGAGTAGTTCTAATCTCTGCACATCGGTGCAGGGAAGACAAATGCCATTAGCGTCAGTCTTGTAAACTGGGAAAAACAGAAGTTTCAGGGTAAATGGTACAAAAGGGAAATGATCTTCTCATGAAGAGGGACATAATGGGAGTTTATTCATGAAGGCAAAGCATGCGGGGTTCACTATAGAGGTCCTCCAGGATCAAGGAATGGGGAGTACAGGGATAGTGATAAAATTTTGTGTAACATATGCCCTAAAGCGTCAAGGCTGAGCTGGAGTGAGGGATGAAATTCTTTATAAATCAATGCGGGGAACCGATCTGCTGTCGGAAAACCTGCAAGCAAGTACAGATACATATACATAAACCGATATCTCTGTCAAACGATACATGAATCGTGGCATGGATGCAACCATCCAGAGAATGATCATGTAAATGGATCCAGGTATGGGCGCAGCCATCCATCAAAGAGGATCATAATGAAACTGAGGTATGGTCACAGCCACCCAATAATGAGAAGGATCACATATGATAACTCATGGTTTGGTCGTAGCCAGCCATCTGAAAGAGCCATGCATATCATCGTAACCATGTCACACCACTTCGCAACCTGGACTTTTTGTGATCTAAGTCTAAGGTCTTACGCTCCAACACGACCCAATCAAAGTACAGATCCTAGCATTCGAATGGATGTGTTGACATTGAACATGCTATAAAGTTGCTTGATTACCAGTTAATGATGTAAACTGTTAATAAGTGTGAGAGAAACCACCAATAATGACAATGGTCCTCAAGTTACTATCAGCACAATTCACGGAATGTGAATACAGGAACTAAAGTCGAACACCCTTGAAATCACTCAATTGAAAGCTAATGATGTGAACTTGTCATCGAGTGCAAAGAACTTGTCATTAGGGCATGCAAGCTCTAAGGTACTGGAAGGGAGTCTCTCAGTCAACTTCCTGGATAATGAGTTGAAGTCGATGGAAAGCGACCATGTCGAAGGATGGTTGTAATGAATCCCACATCATCGACACGAGACAAGAGGATGAAAAATGATTTTGGATGATACAAAGAATCAGAGATAAGTGTAACTGCAAAAGGACAACTCTTGAACATATCAGTGACATAACTGGAAGTTTGGCAACTTTTGGATCCATGGGATCGGTGATCATGATGACGCGGCAGAGATCAAATGGACTGCAAAAAAGAATGGCCTAAACCCAAGAAAGTCAACAATACAGAGGACGATGTCCCAAGCCGACACGAAGCAAAGAGTGTCATGTTCAAGAGTGAGTTGGCGACACAACTCATAGATTTCCAAATTTTCCCCCACCATTTCTGGCGAGTACCCCAATTATTTTTTAATTGCAAGCTTGAAGGGGATAGCATATTCTTACACTGTAAGTTCATCCTTAGGATAAATCTGACCTAGTAAGTTTAAGGAGCCCTAGGAAGGAGAAGCTCATGTTCGTCATGGTGATGAATCCGATGTCATTTAATAGTTTAAAGAGTCCGACAAAGGTGTAACTCGGTATATTTTTCATGTTTAGAGAGTTTGAAAAAGACACATAAAAGAAAACTCCACATGGTCCTTTTTCGTACATTTGTGTCTCTCAAGCCCAAAAAGGTATAAAACAATACTTGAGAGAACCGCTTGACCATTTCAGTCAAGAAGTACCTTTTTCATAGATAGTGCCTCCCAGCCCGAAAAAGGGATAAACTTATACTGGGCACTTGACATTTCACATCCGTTAACGAGTTCGAAATGACAAGGGCTCGACCATCTTTTTGCTATAAAGGGTTGGAAAAGAGCTGAAAGTGGACACCCCATTTTTATTCTCTTTAACGAGTCAAAAAGGGAAAAAAAATACTCGGAAATTTTTTCATATGATTTTAATGAGTCGAGAAAAGAGCTCAAATGTGACTCATCATCATTGTCGATCATCCATCACGTATCCCTGCACATGTAAGGTAAAGTATATTATCGAGTCCTTCAGGCAAAATAGGTCAAAAATATTTACAAAACCTGATATTTTCATGAAAAAATGAATAAAAAGGGGAAAAGTAAATATGTTTTTACCATTTACCATTTTACCTTTGTTGTGAAGGCCTTTTACCCACTTTTTCCCTAATTGTTCCGTAGAAGATTGCGGGAGATCCGGGAGGTCAATCGACAAGCCGTCAGTTCCAAGTAATAGCCGAAGCCCTGAGCTCCATTTTCATGCCATTTATTTTTGTTTTTAGCCATTTTTTTGGATTTTTAGGAAGGTTTTGAAAATATTTTTCGCCCTTGATCGACGCGATTTCTGGGCACGGAATCGCTCCGACCGAGGGTGATTTGCAAAGCCATCTGTGCTGATCAGCGCAACTATTTTTAAAACAGTCACGCCGTGTTGTGGATAGGGCAAAACCCTATGTTCTCAAAAACTGACCGTTTAATCTTGAATTTTGTGTGCCAAGGATGATTATTGACTCAAATTAATGGCTTTTGCAGGAGAGAATCACCAAAAATGGTGGATTGGAAGGAAAGGGAACATGAAGATGTTGACACCCAAGAAATGAACGATCTAAATTTCCTGGAACCTTTGAGTGCTTGTGGGCTCCTCAAAGTCTTCCTTACACCAAGGATGCGAGCCTAGCCCAAGTCGCTTCATACTTGATAAGCCTTTGGGACATTAATCGGGAGATTTATGTCATTGAGGACCAGGAGCTGGAGTTGACAACTTCAGATATCTACTTCATCACTGGACTGTCTCGTAGAGGTAAGCCAATGAACTTGTATGGGTCACATCTGATTGGGGCAAGCATATTTTTCGTGCTTGTCGAACACTGCCCTAAGGCCCTGAAATCCAAGAATGGGAAGATAGAGATTTCCAGTGTGCTGGATTTGACACTAAGGATGCTTCTATCGACTATCAACATAGTGGTGAGGTCCCAGGCGGAACATGAGACTAACAAGTCGAAGTTCCTTTATGCTATTGATTGTATAGCTCCTACAATCTTCAACTAGGCAGAGGCCATGAAGATGAACATCAAGCACCAGTTGTCCAAGGCCAAGGTGGGGAATCTGAAGCAATTTGGCTTTGGATTTGTACTTTCGACCTTCTTCCTAGAATGATTACCATTGTTCCAGTATCAGTTGACTGAGGTAGATCCTCCTATGCCACACGATCTGCAGATGGCCTGCTAGAGTCGTTTGATACCCAGGACCACTGGGAGTTAGCACATGTCATACCGACCTGCATTCTTCTCATGGCTATGACAACAAAATATCATCATGGAGGATTGGCCATACAGCGACACTGATTTCCGTGGAGATGTAGATATGCCCTTACCAGATGGAGAGGACTTCGATGACAAAGGTAAAAATCAGATTTTTAATTTTGAGATTTTTTAATTGTTTTCAGTATATGCGTGCTTATAACATTTCTCTTGTTTATGCAGATGTTGGACCAGAGAGGTCAGCCGAGATGTTCTTGATAGCCAGACACATCCCCCACCCTATTGATGTTGTTGCCCCCTATCAAGAAGGGAGTGACAACAAGGAGGAGATCGCAAGGAACCTTGAGCAGTTAACTCATGGTATCACAGAGTATGCTCGGATAGGAGACATGCCTCGTCGGTACCAGAGGCACATGGTGGGAGTCTTAGATCAGATCCGCCGACTGTTGAGTCACAGTGCATGAGTTGTCTCGTGCTACCATGACCACCATGCTGATCAGTTCCTAGGTCCAGCACTTACATATTTTTTGAGCTTGTGTGCCACGGATGTATGAGGCCTGCGAGCAGCTGATGTTATTTTAGAAACACATATTATTTTTTGGGGTTTTGATGTATCAAACATTCTCTCCATATATATATATATATATATATGATGTATTTTCTTGTCTATTATGTTACAAATGGATTGTCTTATCTTTTACAT